>CM057809.1:76439693-76474693 GCA_030067965.1 Latrodectus elegans | reverse complement strand
ATCAAATTTCCAAATGATTGTTATACACTACTGGCCATTAAAATTGCTACACCAAGAAGAAATTCAGATAACAAAATGATATTTATTGGACAAATAAATTATATTATAAATAACAAGTGAGTAAATTTTCAAAAAATTTGGCTGGATAGATCCTGAGAAATCAGTACCCAGAACAACCACCTCTGGCAGTAATAACAGCAGTTATACGCCTGGGCATTGAGTCAAACAGAGATTGGATTGCATGTACAGGTACAGATGCCCATGCAGCTTCAACACGATGCCACAGTTCATCAACCGTAGTGACTGGCGTTTGGTGACGAGCCAGTCGCTCGGCAACCATTGACCAGACGTTTTCTATTGGTGAAAGATCTGGAGAACGTGCTGGCCAGGGCAACAGCCGAACATGTTCCGTATCAAGGAAGGTCCGTACAATACCGGCAACATGCGGTCGGGCATTATCCTGCTGAAACGTAGGGTTTCGCAGGGCTCGAATAAAGGGTAGAGCCATGGGTCGTAACACACCAGAAATGTAACGTGCACTGTTCAAAGCACCGTCAATGCGAACAAGAGGTGACCGAGACGTGTATCCAAAGGCACCCCATACCATCACGCCAGGTTATGGGCCAGTATGACGATGACGAATGCACGATGCCAGTGTGCGTTCACCACGATGCCGCCAAACACGGATGCGACTATCATGATGCTATACACAGAACCTGGATTCATCTGAAAAGATGACGTCTCGCCATTCGTGCGCCCACGTTCGTCGTTGATCACACCATTGAAGCAGCTCTTGTCTATGATGCAGCGTCAAGGGAAGCCGCAGCCATGGTCTCCGAGCTGAGAGTCCATGCTGCTGCAAAAGTCGTCGAACTGTTCGTGCAGACACTTGTTGTCTTCTAAACGACCCCGTTTTTTGACTCACGGCTCGTGACGTGGTTGCACGATCCATTACGGCCATGCGGATAATATGCCTGTCTTCTCGGCTGCTAGTGATAGGTGGCTGTTGAGATCCCGCATGGCGTTGCGTATTACCGTCCTGAACCCATCGATTCCATACTCTGCTAACAGTCATTGGATCTCGACCGACGCGAGCAGCAATGCTGCGATAAGATAAACCGTAATCCCGGTACGCTACAATTCGACCTTTATCAAAGCCAGTGGTACGCATTTCTCCTTCTTACACGAGGCATCACAAAAACTTTTCACCAAGCAACAACGTTCAAATGCAATTTGTGTATGAGGAACCGGCTGAACAATTTCTTCATTTAAACACAATGTAGGTGTCGCTACTGGCGCCTGCTTTGTCTGAATGCGCTGAAAAGCTACTCATTTGCATATCACAGCACCTTCTTCCTTTCGTATAAATTTCACGTCTGTAGCATGTCGCCTTCTTGGTATAGCAATTTTAATGGCCAGTAGTGTCTTTTGATCGTAAATGTTAGAGAAAGACATTAAAGGGTATCATGTACTACCACCATTGCTCTGAAGAAATGAAAAAATAAATCTTAATTATAAATTGATATTAAATTTACTTAATTAGCATTATTAATCCTAAGAAAAACAATTTGTGTCACGAAAGTTTTCTTTCCAGAAGGGACTTAGCTTAGTTGTTGATTTATAAAGGCCTTTTTGATCAGTATATAGGCTCATATGTTTACTAGGTTTACGTGACAGGCAATTCTAATTTTAAATTTCCAAAACATTATCTGCTAAGATTACTTGATATCATTGTTCCATTCACAACCAGAAATCGTTTTTTAGCACCAGGTCCCTTAGGGCATTCAAAAGACTACGCGTTTCAAACATTCAATATAGTAATATCTGCAATCCATACGAAGGATCAATCAGGTAACTGAATCTAATATCTTCGAACTTCTGCGTTTTAGGTTTCCTAAAATAAAACGTTCATTGCACAGACATTTCCAATTTATGAGATATGAACAACTAATTCAATGAAGAAACTACAAAATCGGCTGACCAATTTTCAAAAAGAACAGCGTTTTTAATCTATAAATGATTAAAATCATATATAAAGAGCAGGAATGTTTAGTTTTAGGAGCAGGTCACACATATATATGCCAGTGATATTCGTGTCATTAATGGAAGCGCTGTTTGTAGACGGTAAGTGATATACATCCTTTTATAACGAACTCTACTAGGAAATGTTTTACTAGTCATTTAGTTTTTGGATTTCCTCTCTTGTGTGAGAAAGACTTACTGGACTTGCTCTCTTGAAGACCTCTGCTGGACAGAAATGGAAATCTATTCTCCCTCGCCTCCGGGAGACTTAAAACTTAACTCCTCTGAAAACTTAAGCACATGTGCCTGTCGTCAGTTCGATGGCATACCCTTTCAGCGCGGTCGGTGTCGGTTGACGATGGTGCAGAGAAATCGGAATCTGGAATTAGAATTAGGGCAATAAGTGACAAGAACCGTTTAACAACTGATTATATTAAAAAAATTAGCAATTCAGAAATGACTGAAAAGGACATTGATTTACTCAAATTTCACAGTTTAGAGCTAACAAAATTGACAGACATGATAGCCAACTATCATAAGCAAAAAGAAATGCAACCGCTTAACGATAAACAGCTAATAAGAATTAAAGCTCTGCCCCCTTTCTCAGTGACCACACTAAACAGATTTGTAACTTTTAGTGACAGCGAGGATGTCGACCTCGTCTCTAACCAGGAATACTTCCCAGCACTACCAATTACAAAGAATACCAAGGTTAAAACTACCTTCACTAAAAGGAAAATTGAAGAAAATATTAATATACCTAACAAAAAAGTTAAGTAAATAACTGAATCAAAAAATAATGAAAATGATCAAGGATTTCAATCAGCCAAAAGAAATAACAGAATTCCTCCTATAATCATAAAGGACAAAAATATCAATTGGAAACAATTTCAAGAAGTTTTCAAAAATAATAACATTACAGTCTACACTGGAAAATTAACTGGAACTGAAATACTAAAAATTAAAGTTGAAAGTGCTGAATATCATAGGAAAATAAACCAAACTGCTGGATAATGCCAATACCTACTACCACACATTTATATTGCCTGAGGATAAAAACCTTAAAATAGTCATCAAAGATTTACCACCTATTTAAACGTCTGAAGAAATTTCCAAAGAACTCATCCTAGAAAGTTTTAATATCATTAATATAACTCAAATGTCTAAAAAAATTGATGGAGTTAAAATTAATTTTCCTTTATTTTTTGTCACTCTTCCGCAAAATGACAAATCTAGAGAAATCTATAATACCTCACATCTTTTTAACCTGGTGGTCAAAATTGAATCTTACAAAGGCCGTAAAGGAGTAACACAGTGCTTCAGATGCCAGGAGTTTTACCACGCTTAAACTTCCTGCCTGTTAAATGTGTGAAATGTGCTGGTGATCATCACCACTCACAATGCAAAAAAAGACATGTCCACACCAGCTAAATGTGCAAACTGTGGAAAAGCTCATCCTGCCAGCTACAGGGGCTGTAATTAAATTCCACAAAATGAAATGATCTCTAAAACAACTAAGTCGAGACCATCAAAAGCAAGATTATTCCAAGCACTAATCCACACCTATCTTATGCAAATGCATTAGTTCACAAGAATGAAACTATTAGTGAAAACAAACAAACTATAAATGAAGCAAAAAATATTTTTCTGAAGTACAAAATATAATTTCTTATATCAAAAGCTCAGGAATACAACAAATCTTGTTAATCAGCTCAAACAATTCAACACAACAAGGGCTGCACAACAGACATCAACCACGACCAACAAAGACAGATAAAAGCTTAAATTTTTCATCTATTCAAATTGGGAATAGGAACACATGTAGCCTAAAATTACTGAATTCATGAACTTTCTAGATGAACACAATATAGACATTGCCATAATCACAGAAACCCCTTAAGAACAAATATGCGTCTTAATGTACCAAACTACAACGTATATCGTACTGACAAGACACATCATGCTGGAGGAAGAACCGCAGTTATTATCAAAGATCTTTTAATTCCACACTGTACAGTAGCAAAATAGGAGACTGTTTTGAAAAAACTTCAGCTATCATCAACGCCTGGAAAATAATCTCAAATTCAAAATTACTAGCTATTACAACAGACCTAAGCATAATTTACAAGACCAAGAAATTATGGAAATTCTACCTGCAAATATTCTTACAATTGCTGGAGGTGACATTAACAGCAAGAACATTACCTGGGGATGTTACACTACTAATAAAGATGGAACTAAATTATTAGAAAAAGCCCAAAATCATAATTTAAATATAATTGCCCCAATCAAACCTACGCACTTCTACTATACACACCAAGGAGCCATGTTGGACATTTTTCTTACAAATACCAGCTACCCACTATCCGCAACGACAATCTATGATCTCTCTTCTGATCACTTTCCAGTTCTTAAGTTTCCAGGGAATAAAGAAAAATATTGCAAATTTTTATTCAGAACCAACTGAGAACTCTATTATAATATTCTTCAAGATCAAGTTAATAAAGAAAATCGATCGTTAATCAACAATAATCAACCCAATAGTAATAACGATCAAGAAATTAAAAACAAAATAAATAATGATATAAATTGATTCAATGAAAATCTCAATCATGCAAACGCGCGAAACAGTAACCCATAAAATGAATATACCATGAAAATTACTCAAAATTACCAAATAGCATAAGAGAAATCCTAAAAGAAAAAAATAAAAATTGCATCAGAAGCAATTTCATAAAACTGTGCGTGCGTGCGTGCGTGCGTGCGTGTGTGCGTGTGTGTGTGTGTGTGTGTGTGTGTGTGTGTGTGTGTGTGTGTGTGTGTGTGTGTGTGTGTGTGTGTGTGTGTGTGTGTGTGTGTGTGTGTGTGTGTGTGTGTGTGTGTGTGTGTGTGTGTGTGTGTGTGTGTGTGTGTGTGTGTGTGTGTGTGTGTGTGTGTGTGTGTGTGTGTGTGTGTGTGTGTGTGTGTGTGTGTGTGTGTGTGTGTGTGTGTGTGTGTGTGTGTGTGTGTGTGTGTGTGTGTGTGTGTGTGTGTGTGTGTGTGTGTGTGTGTGTGTGTGTGTGTGTGTGTGTGTGTGTGTGTGTGTGTGTGTGTGTGTGTGTGTGTGTGTGTGTGTGTGTGTGTGTGTGTGTGTGTGTGTGTGTGTGTGTGTGTGTGTGTGTGTGTGTGTGTGTGTGTGTGTGTGTGTGTGTGTGTGTGTGTGTGTGTGTGTGTGTGTGTGTGTGTGTGTGTGTGTGTGTGTGTGTGTGTGTGTGTGTGTGTGTGTGTGTGTGTGTGTGTGTGTGTGTGTGTGTGTGTGTGTGTGTGTGTGTGTGCGTGTGTGTGTGTGTGTGTGTGTGTGTGTGTGTGTGTGTGTGTGTGTGTGTGTGTGTGTGTGTGTGTGTGTGTGTGTGTGTGAATCCACGACTCTAAACTACAGTCAACAAACTTAATAAGAAAATTAAAAAACTGCACAGACTACAGGTCTAAGCAATGGCAAGATAAAATAGAAAATCTTAGCACAGAAATCAAATCTCTATGGAAATTTGCAACACAGTTAAGAAGAAAAACAACAGCTAATCATTGCATTAATGGCCAAAATGGACCACTTTATACAAACTATGAAAAACTGAAGATCTTTGCTAATACCATATTTCCACAATTTCAACCAAAGTCACAGGTGAGTCCTTCACCAATGATATTAATTCATTTATTCATAACTATATGCAAGCTAATATTCCTCATAATACCATTACACCAACGAATGATGATAAAATAATTTAGAATTATTAAAAATCTGAAGACCAAATAAGCCCCAGGAAAAGACAATATTACCAACAATATGACCAAATATTTACCATTGGACTTTATTCACAAACTCATTAATATTTATAATAACTGCCTTAAAATATCATATTTTCCTACAATCTGGAAAACTGCTACCATAAATTTCTTTTCCAAAGCCTGGAAAAGATCCCAGAACACCTGAAAACTGCATACCTATCAGCCTGCTTCCAGTATTGGAAAAAATATTTGAAAAAATAATTTACAATAGAGTTGAATGTTATCTTCACCTAATTCCGAATCAACAATATGGCTTCAGAAACAACTTATCAACTGTTAAACAACTCATAAGAATTACTCAGATTATTGGTCAAAATATTCATCGCAATGTGTATACAGCTATGGTCATGCTCGAATTAGCCAAAGCATTCGATAGAGTATGGCACGAAGGCCCCTACTATACAAACTCTCAACATAAACACTGTTATAATTTTACTTATCACCTCATATCTAACTCATCACTTCTTCCATATTAAATACAATAATGAAAACTCTATTACTCTGAACATCAAAGCTGGAGCCCCCCAAGGTAGCATCCTGGGCCCAATCTTATACCTATTTATTACCCATGACTTCCCCGGTTGGGACAATAATTCAATTCAAATTGTTCTCTACGCAGATGACACTGCTATTATAGATGATTCTATGAGGCTGAATAATGCTATTCATAAACTTCAAAATGCGTTAATTAACATCGAAAACTGATGCGATAAATGGAGAATAAATATAAATGCTGATAAATCCCAACTTATAGTATTTAACAAAAAAAAAAGAGAAATAAAATTATAAATTACTTCAACATAACAAACTCTGTCTGTTCGATAAAATCATTCTGGAAATGAAAATCCCCCACTAAATATCTTTGATTAACATTTACTATTCAACTTTCATGGACTCCACATATCAATACGTTATTAAAAAATCCACTCAAGCTTATGTGGATGCCTATTCAACTTAATTGGAAAAAACTCAAATTTAACACTAAAACTCAAGAGACTGTCTACCTTACAATGTAAAGACCAATCATCACCTATGCTTCACCTGTGTAGAATACTATTACGCCAAGAGACAAACACAAATTTAGAGTGTTTCAACATAAAATACTTAGAAAAATTACAAAGGCGCCCTACAATATTCGCAATAAAAACATTTCAAAAGATCTGAAAATTATTGATTTTCTAGAGCATATTGCTAACCTAAATAAAAAAAATTCTAAGATAGAGGAATTAACTGCACAGATGGTGCATTTAATCAAATTTTTGGCTATGAGTATCTCATAGAGAAGATTGTAAATATAGGCCATCGCCAGAAATTATTTAGAGAAACATATTTATAATATAATTTTTGTGTATAGTGTATATAGTCTTACTTAACCTTATATTACTCTTCATTTATTCAGGATTATTTCTTATTTTTTCTATTTTCACTGTATATAACAATTTTATTGTTTCCTTTATTTTTCAAGTACAATAAAAATTTTCAACTCATTGCTTCGCCCCTCAGCTCTCTGCTGACTGGATCTCACCGCCAAGACTCGTTTCCTCACTCTTCAAATCTAGCGTTCCCTGTCAGTACCGCAATGTCTTCAGGACTTACCACAGATGAAGAAGTAAAGACCTGCTCCTCAGGCCGACACTTCGTAAACGAATTGAGATCCAAGTTTTAGGAGCAGTTGAGATTTTTATACATTCTACGGAATGTAAGTGGGTCTTTCTAAAGGCAAACTGGGATATGTAGTCCTTTTCTTGTGAAAAAAAGCCTGGGAAATATTATATTTTTTTACTTTATTTATCTTTTTAAAAGGAATTAAAGCAAGTTCATTCTTTAATTTTTTTCTAGTAAGAAAATATCAAATTTAAACAGATAAAGAAATTAAAATCATAGTTGATTATGATACATCCAAAACTACCTTCTTGGATGGGCTGATTTTTATAATTAAGTAATTAATTAATTTTAGCTTCAAATTTTCATTGACATTGTTTATTATAAGTTTTTACAAAATCTATTAAAAAATGAAAAAACTTCGCAAAATTTTACTGGTAGTAGCCTAAAGGCTGTGTGTAAAATTGTTGGTTTTATGTTTTGATATAGGATTGATTCTTTTTTAAACTTCGCTTAGGTCTCAGCCCTTTTAACTTCTATTTAAATTCAGATACTTTGGCGAACTTGCTTCACTTAGGAAATTCTTAATATACCTAAATATTGATTGCTTCACATAAAGATTTTTCAGAAATCTTACACATTTGAAAGTTTTCTCTTTTTTTTTTAATTTAGATGAATTATATAATTCTAATTCTTCGTAAGTTGAAAACAGTCGAAATTTAACAGGGTAAATATAGAAATTTTACATGAACTTTTCTCTCTCTCTTTTGACAATGTATGTGTGCGGGTATTTCTCATAGTTTCTTACCACCCTACATTGCAAATAATGGTATTAAAATATGCACTACTAATTAAAATTGCGTAGTTTTAGTTTTCAAAATTGGATTATCAAAGTCCGTGCTTATTTTATGGGGAGTTTTGTTCTCACTACATTGAGATTAATTTAGTTCCCAAGATAAATCTGTTTATGAATAGAGTCTAAGTGTACAGATATAATAGTTCTAATAATCTTGAGTAATAAAATTTTAACCAAGTAATAGAAACTTCAATTTTAGAGAAATAATTATACAATTTGTTAATTTTCTGGAAATTACTGTTTCTTGTAAGCAATGTAATTTTAGTGATTTCTTTATTAAGTCTGATATTGTTACACAATCAGTTTACATAGAATAAGGAATATGAGATACTGATAAAAATATTTGTGATTCTTTATGATAAAAAATTTTTCTGATTTGGTCAATTTTCTCCCTATTTTTTTAAAAAAAATGCTTGAAAAACTTTTGATTTCGACTGTCATTTTATTATGAATATACTTCAATCGTATAGCTTATTAGTGTATGAATTACCGAGAATAAAAAGAGACTTTTTTAAAATAAAAATCAAACATTGGCGCGCTTTGTGAAAAAATATTAAAAGGAATTAAAACCAGATTTTATGATGTGTGTATAAATATTTCAATGTTATTTCTTTTATGACTTTAAAACACACACGTTTCTTTTACCAAACCTTTATATAACATCACTAGTGATATGTACAAGCAAAAAATAATTAATTTGAAATAATGTTGGCAAAATGCTTGTCTAATTTGTTACACATGAGTATGTACATATAAATGTAAATAAACTAAAACCAATAAAATAATAGATTCGTAATTTTTAAAAATGGAACGATTTCATCCTGTCTGTGACAGCTATACACGAAAATGTGCATTATTCTATCAGGTTGTTTCATAGCAATACTAGTTTTTAATTCTAAGAAGTACTCACACATTTCTTCTTATAGTTCACGAAATTGATAATAACAGCATCTGTTATTCAATTTCTCACTTTCAAAATTATATGTGGAAATTTCAATTGTAGATAACAGTGTACAAGAAGTACTCTAATCAATGAGAAAATGTCCAGTTGTAAGACATGAAGAATATAAACATGTTTTCTAAATTTGGAATGGAAATTTCTAAATTTGAAATTAGTATGCGTTAAAGTTTTTAAACTAAGAATTATATATGAAGATAATTTCCATCTCTTGTCAGTGTAAGTAACAGCTGTTTTGTTAAATATAGTGTTTTTTATGGAATTATATTAATAAGTATATACAATTAGGTTCAGAAACTATGGATTTCTTAATCCTAAGAGCACATTCTGAAGAACCAGTAATTCTGTAAATATCATTCGAATCAAAAAAAATAAATTGAATTCTAATATTTATTTCCTTAACATACATATTTGTCTAGTTTTGATAGCCTGATTTCTTTAAAAAAATTTTCTTATTTTGAGCATGCCAGGTTAAAAGTTGTTATATATATACTTTTAATATTCTTGCTGCTAATATTCTATGATTTTCTTACCCCTATTTTCTTTTTTGTATTTATAAAGCTGATTATCCAAATCATAATTCAAGAATCTTTTTGAGTGAATTATATCTCAGTAAAAATTCAATAAAGTTCATACGTATTTTTTTTAAATTTAATTAGAATAAAATTACAGAAAGATCACATTTAATTTTCCTTAATTTTAGAATAACAGAAAGATTATTTAATTTTCCATATCCTTCAACAAATCCATATATTTCTTAAAATCTTAAATCTTGCAGAAATTAATTATTTACAGAATCCTCTAACTCTCTAAATAATTCTGGCATTCTTGTTAGAGATAATTTTTCACAACTCTTTCTGGGAAAGATTATTAATTCTTTTGAAAAGCATTACCGATAATTTCATATTAATCGAATTCTCTATTTCCTTAGTATAATTAAATACAAAATTTTTGCGCTCTTAAAATTGCCTAGAATTTAAGAAATATGATTTTACCAACCATTGAAAGTAATTACCATCAAATATTAGAAATATTGATGGGAATGTTATTCTGATGCCTTCAATAATCTGGTATTCGTGAAGCAAACTAAAAGTTTTAACCTACAAAAAGTAAATTACTTCAATAGAATTACTCTTGTTGAAGACGCATAACATTATGTAACTTCACCTCATTGATAGTTTTACTGTAAGCACTTCAAACTGCTCGATATATATATATATATATATACATTCAAATATTGATGATTATTATATTTATTGATGATGACTTTACAATAAGTGTGAAGTAACGTATATTTAATATTCCTCGGTTTTCTATATTCCTGAAATAACACCTGAAAATAAATGTGCTTTAAAACTATATTGATTCATTCGAAATAAATCCTTTTTTTCCCCTGTATGTGCAGTAGCAATTTCTCATCCTATTCTAGTCCTCTCGCCAAAAAGATCTGGGAATAAATCTTCCTTTTTAAGATAAGGGTGAAATTTTCTTGATTGATGCTTACAAGATATCCATTTTCTTGCTAAAATGATTCACGATGACAAAGTTTTAAGCAAATCAAATTTAAATTAGTTAATTTCCGCATTGCACAGAAGTAATAACACTTTTTGTGGACTATAAACATCATTTTTCTTGAGTGCCTCCTCTGAACTCACCGAATATAAAATTCTTCTTTTTAAATTTTGATCTTTCTTTTTCTGGATTAAATTACGACCCCTTATTAATTGATTACTATTTTAAATTTTCTTGATTTGATTTAGGAAATCGTTCACATAAGAATATTAATTGAATAATTAGCAATTCTTCATTTAGATTTCAAATTTCTTCAAATAATACTTGTAGTTTTTCTGAAATAAAGTAGGCTAAGGAACTTCCAAAGTAAATTTTAGTCATTCTAAGAGTTATTCTCTCCATTTTTATGTATTTTCATCCCATTTTTGTAGCTATCAGAAATGTAAATAATCACGATCTTCTGTTATTTAAATTTGCAAAAAATCTTGTCAGCATTTTCTACAAAGGCAATCTTTTGAAAACTCAGCAAGAGATTTAGGTTAAAATGCTCTCTCATTTTCTAAACAATTTTTAATATACAATTAATTCTTTACCCTGACGGCCAACTTGTCTAGTGGTCAGTGTGCCTGACTACGGATAAGGACGTCCTGGGTTTGAATCCCGGTTCAGGCATGGGTGTACTTTCTCTCTCTCTATCATGTCTTTGTCCTTTCTTTGTGTTAATGAGGTGTGAATGGTTGCCTACCCTATAAAATGGATCCCAATGGCATGTGTGTGTATTGAAAAAGTAGGACTCTACACCGAATACGGTTCAGTTGGGAAAGTGGAGCAGTGCAACCCCAATTTGCCAGCCTAGCTGGCACACGAGAACAACAACAACAATTCTTTACTCTATCAGGAGTATTAAATATAATTCTTAGTATTTTTTGTAGTATTATCTACGATAATTTTAGCTATTTACTATTTACACCAAGAAATAGTATGCCTGTCCTTTGCTTTGTAATGTATTTTGTTTTATTTGTTACTACACAATTTATAATTTATCAAATTATTGACTTTAGCCATTTAGACATTTATCTCAGACTTTTAATGTTTAAATAAATATATATCAACTAATTATTTCTTTTGATGAGCTCCTTTAGAATTTGCTTTTAAATTCTTTTTTATTCTTTTAAATTCTTTTTTTTATTAAAAAGTTAATTATAAAGGATCTAGCATTGAAGCTCCAAAATATCTCCAATAACATATCAACATTTAAATATGCTTAAATAAATACAAACTTTTATAGTTTGTGCTGAGTATGTATAGACTAAAATCATTTCAAATAAACACTAAATCCCATCATTTCATCTTCAGGTAACTTCTTATGAGGAGATACAAAAAAATGTATCAGATTGTGTCCCATGTCTAGATAAAATTAACTCAAACATTGAAAATAAACTTAAAATTAAGGAACTGTATTTTTTTAAATTTTTTTTCTATTTTATAATAAATATTCGATATAAAATTTCAATTCCCCTCTTAATGAAAGAAATTTCTAATTTTTTATTCTTCACAATATATTATATTGATCTTTTCGAATCAGCCGCTTAAAACAGGTCTATTGTTCTGCCAATCCATTAAAACGGGCATGCCAAACCACGAGCAGATTTGAAGACTTCTTGCGGCCTATTGAAGTTTTCAACTGTCTATGTTATTTTAGACATTTGGACGAAGACGGTTGATAAAAAAAACAATCGCGTTTTTAGGTAGACCAATGGCTTCTAGATTTATGTTTTCTAACAGATATAACAATGAAACTAAATGAGCAAAACCAGAGGATACAAGGTGAAAATAAGTTAATTACCGATTGTTATCGAAATATAAAAGACCTTGTACCAGAATTTCAGCTTTATGAAAATCAATCGCTGTCAAACAATTTGATTCATTTCCCATTGTTAAACGTCTATTAAAGCGACAGTAAAAATTTCTTTAAATATTCTTCTGAAATTGGAAAATTTATATTATTAAAATTTAATATTTCAACATCAGATTCTCCTATATACAAAAGTTTGAGGAAATGCTTACAATATTTTTAGATCCATTTAATGTAGAAGTGAAAAATCAGCTCCTTCAAATTTACCAAGTGGTGCAAATTGAATTTCTATCTAGCATAGAACTAAAAAGCCTGTGCAAAGGGAATAAGATGGAACATTATCAAAAATATATCCTCAAAGATAAATTTCCAAATTTAAAACGATTGGCTATGCGCATTTTTTCAGAATTTGGAACTACTTATCGCTGCAAGCAATTTTTTCCAAACTAAACATGATAAAAACAAAATATCGTAACAGGTTGCTCGATAAAAACAACACAACCAATCAACTACGATGTCATCGGCTAATTTATTCGTTGATATTCAAAAAATTTCAAGTAAAATACAAAAACAATTGTTGTTGCATCAGCATGCTTCCCTGTACATAGCTCTGACACACTAAAACAAGTGTCTCATTAACTGTAAAGTAATAAAATTTCTTTAATGTTGTAAGATAATAAAATATTTTGAAAAAGATGGGGTATTTATTTTGACGTGTATGGTTCATCAACCATTTTAAGTGGAGCACCCTGCTATAAAATATCTTGGTAATTAATATTGATCATCAACATATCAATGAGCTTTATAATTCTTCCCAGATTTAAAGTTACAGTTTTATCTTCTATACAGCAAAATACAAGCCTCTAAATACATAACTCCAAAAAGTTTTTGGCGGAACTTAATAATAAATAGACGAATGGCAACAGCTTAAAATTCGCGGTTTCCTCTGACTGACGGTCTGATAGGCTAGGCTGGTTTTCGTTTGTGTTTTTGTATTGAGTGTGAAGATGCGTGAACTTTTCCATTAATTTTTTTTAATTAATTCTATTATATTTGTTTAAGTTTGTCTCCTTCTATAAGGTATTTATAAAGAATTTGTTGCTTTAAATATTTTTTTATTATTGATTATTTTCTTTTAGTTTTAAAATGTTTATTTCTTTTAAATGTTTGATACTTGTGTTTGTATAAGTGAATTAGTTAAGCTTTTATTTTAGTATTTTTTGTTGAATTTTCTATTTTAAATAAGTGATTTTCTGCAAATTTAAAGTTTAAATTAAATTTTTATAAATATATTTTTGCTTAGAATTTCAATTTCTTCTCTACATTTGTGTTTGAAAATATTCGTGGTAATTGCTTAGATAGCAGTTTAAACAATAATATTTTTAAAGTTTTCAAATGTGAAAATCTTTTACTTTTCGTTGCCAAAGTATAAATTGTATCTATTATAATTTTCCTTGATAGAAATTGTTGTTATAAAATTCTGTCACAAAAAAGTTATTTTTGAGTTAATTTTTTATTAACTAATATTGGTATGAGATCATTTTTATTGCAATTATCATATCTAGTGTTTCACATATAGAACTATAACTAATGCTTTTTTGAATATGTTATAAAATGTATATTTGTTAATTATTTTTCATTAATTATTAGTAATTTTATTAATTTTGATTCACTCATCCGTGACTTTGTTAAAGGTGCATTTTGTATAAAATATATATGTAATTTATTCTGAAATTACCTTTTATAATCAGTAACTGACAAAGGTAATTAAATTGTCAAAAATATTTATTTTAAAGTTATTTAAACTTTTATTATTTTTTAGCATACATTTTCAATAAAGTTACAAAGTAATTATTCTAAATTTTACAAATTATTCCAATTATATTTTTGAATGCATTTGTTATCATTTTTAGAAATAACATTTCCTTAGAAATAAAAAAAAAAGTTTCATTATAATTTTAATATTTGTTCTTTCGAAGAAAATTTATCTATAAATTAAATTTATATATAAATTTATGTTTTAAGTTATTTAATCATGTATTTACATTTAAACGAATTTTAAATTTGCGCAAGTACCATATAACTATATAAATTAAACATCCTGTAATTGTCTCATCAGAATTTTACTGACCCAAATTGAATTTCATATTAGAATAAGTTATAAAAAAGTTTATCCTTTCTACTTCTGTAACAACAGTTGCCAAGGTGATAAAGTTTCTGAGCTGCTATAACATTTTTAAATTTTACTTATAACTACTACTAAAAAAAAATATCATCTTTTTTTAAAAAAATTTATATTTATTTATTAAGAATAAAATTATTTTCCTTGTGTAAATATGAACTGAATTTTTACTATCTAAGAAAAAATCGAAATTGATTTGTACATAATAAAAACTAAAATAATTTTAATAACTAAATTAAATTTAAATAGCAATTAATAACTTTTTTTGATAACGGAAATCTTTCGCAATTTTTTGTTGGACTCGTTAATTTTAAAGAGAAATAAACTTTTGTCATTAACATATGATTTTATGTTGTAAGAATTAGTAGTGACCATCATTTGAATAAATTCAAGTAGTCTGTCTATATATTATTAATAATTTGTATGCTTGGAAATAAAATTTTATACAGATATCTGTAACTGAACTAATATGTTGATAGAAATTTAAACAAAACTGAGTCATTTTCCTTAGGAACATGAGCAAAATATTTTTAGACCTTGAAGAAATACTTTTCCAGATGTACCTTTGGAAAAGTAACATATTCCAGCTTCACTGCACTGTTATCGTATTAAAGAAATCAAAATATTCCAATACATTGGTATAAAATTAGCATTAATATATAAAATAACTAACAAAAATAATGCGAAAACATTTTTTTAAACCAGAATAAAGAAATTACTTTTACATTCTGAATAAAAATGAAAACTTTTTGTATCTTGCTTGAATATACTATTATTAGAAGAAGCCTAAGATAATCCCAATGCCTGGTGTTTAATGAAGTGTCTGAAATGTCTAAAGTAATTAAGAAATATGTAATATACACAAAGTCACATGTATACAGTGAACTATGAGATGAGTCTGACAAAGACATGCCCAGAAGAAATATTTATTGTCAGCATCTCCTTTTGTCAGCCCAATAAAAGAATCAGATTAGCCAGTTGGAACAGTCCAGATAAAATATCCCCTGGAGCTTCTAGTAGTTTTCGATCCACAATTTGATAATCATTTCTCTAAAAGTAGTAATATAAATGTAGCTTCCTTATCTCTTGAACTCCAAACAGTGTTGAATCAACTAGGCAAGTGTAAATTCAATTATTCATCAAAGTTAGCTCTATACATTATAACACTGCATATTGCAAACTTACCAGCAAAATCAAGTACTTTCCTCTATCAACTGATGAGTCAGCAGACCTTCAATAATAAAGGTGCTTTTGATTAGTGGAAAAATAACTCAAAAACTTGTTACCTCGAATTGAAATGAAAATTAGAACAACTGGAGTTAATTTCATCTTAAATTTATTTTCTTCACATAATTTTTATGTTAACAAACTAGTCAGTAACACAACCAGTTTTTTAGTTATGGTAAATTTTCTGAAAATCCACCTCGATAATCCAAACAAATATTTATTATGTTTAATTGCTTTATTCCCTAGGAACAACTCCTTGCAAAGAAACATGATCATTCAATATAAAGTAGTAAATGATGCCATTACTTTTATTCTATCACCAAGCAGATGCAGAAAAATTTTTTGTAACATTGAAGCAAAATTTTTGTAACAGGACAATCATTGATTTAATAAGAGTAATCTACCAGTTTGTGAAACAACTAAGTTAGCATAATATTATTTAATTTCCTGTTGAGCAAATTGGAGTGAAAATTTATGCTAAATAACTGGATTAATATAAAAAATTTTCTTCGTAACTAGTCTGAAAAATGAGTTTTGAGACATTCTTTTATGAAACTCTGCCTATTGAATTTTCAAATTTAAAATGTGATGTTTAAATTGTGCCAGTGTTTGATAATGCTTATATTACAATAAATACTTTATATTATCAATCTAAATAAGCCAAAATTAAGTAATAAATTATTATATTAACATTTGCAATCTGACAGAAAATTCACAATAACAAAATTTGAATCAAGTCTATCAAATATTGTTGTTGACATTCATAATTAATCTACATGCTTATGGTTAACTATATCATGTTTTCCAATGCTTCGATTTTTTGTAATGGTTCATATTTTAGTTAAAAACATTTTCAGATCCTTTTAATTGTCTTGAACCTCTAAAATTCATATCTCTAATATTAGTGTTTATTTTTCAAATGTTCAAAAACACTCTAGGAATTAAAAGGGATATTTAATTTTTATGAACAAATTGTATCCATTATTGAATTTATTTGGAAAATAAAGAACATATTTTATAGTTTTAATATGCAAATAAAAATGGAGTATATTTATACATATGTTTCTTTTTTTATGTTTGTTTATTATATGACACTTTTAATTACTTGAGACTAAAATTTTTGACAATTAAAACATTAATTGTTGGAATTGAATTGAGAAATTTATTTAAAAATCAATTATGTTGCACCCTATTATGGTTTCTGTACTATTAAAAAAGGAATAGAATATTTTTGTGTTTATGTTTAAAATAGCTTCTATAAAACAATTTTAGAAGTAATGAGAAAGTAATTTCTAAAATTGTGAATTCATATGTTTTCAATGAAATTAATGAAAATTCAACTTACTCAAGAGGAGAATCTATAATTATTTTTATTTAAGTAAATTAAAGCATTTTGCATGTGAGAACAAAATTTTTTTCCTTTTACAACTTTTTTCTGTATTCAAATTATGGAAATGCAATGTGTAACACATTTAAATATAAATTTTACTTCTAGTTCTTGATATGTTTTAACTTCATGCTTCTCCAAAATCTATAATTTTCTATTAGTTAGAACTAAAAATTCTTAAATTCTTTCTTTTCATGGTTCCTTTTTTAGATGAGAATGGGTGTCCCAATCCTAAGGTACCCAGGGATCTATATTCTCTTTGTTTTTCCTCTCTTTTTCTTCTATTCTTTTCATTAACCTTTCTATCCTTTAAATACAAGCTAGTGAGTATCTTCACTAGTATCTATAGCTGCTCTGTTTGCTTCTTTCTTCTCGTGGACAGTCAAGATTCACATATGTTTTCAGTGCATAGCAACACTTTGAACTGGTGTTACAATGTGTTCCCCTGTGTATTAATCGACTGGTATCCAACTACACTTGTGGATAGTCTGCTAGAAATCAAGTCAAGGGGTCACATCTTTAGGGTTGGCATTAAGGGTGGTCACTGGTGGTGACTTCCCGTTTATCAGTGTTGACTAGCACTATGGTAAGCATTGAGGCAGGAAATGTCCAGAGCTGATGGCTACCATCCCTTGCAAATATCCAGATCTGGGCTCCATGGCAGGCATTGACTTTACAAATATCCTATAGGTTCTAATTCTTGCATCATTAAAGCCAGTTCATCTACTCGTTACATGCTGATAAAAACTCCAAGACTTATTCCCAAATAACAGGTTTTAACTCTTCAGACACCAGTACTACCAAAATCCACAAAAGCAGGTTATATGAATTACAAACTTTGTCCATACTTTCCTAACCCTCTTAGATGTTTTAAATGTCTAAGATATGGTCATTCTCAACAGGCATGTAGAAATAGTAATCCTATATATGTGGAAAATATGCACAATCTGGTCAAGAACCTAATGCTCGTATTTCAAAAATTTTCAAGTGTTGTAACTGTTCTGATACACATGCTGCATTTTCTAAATCTTGTGTTATATGGATCTTGGAAAAAAAAAGTTATTGCAACTAAGATAAAACAAAATATTGCTTTTCCAGAAGCAAGACATAGTAAAAAACCAAAAGTTGGCATTTCTTATTCTACTTAACAAACAGATGAAAAAATAATAATTCAGCAAAGAAGAGTAGTTTATCAATATCTGTTCTACCTTTAACTTTTTTATCTAAAATCATTTACTAGCAACTTCTAATAGCACAAAGAAATCTGCTTCAGTTACCAATAATTCTTCTAAGACTGATGCTACAAAAATTTAAAAAACCATGATCTCAAGAAAATATAGTTGTAAAAGAATAATTAATATATCCTATTCTGAACTATATGGAAATGGACCCTTCCTCTACATCTCAGACCACATTTCAAAAAGGCAAACCCAAAAAAAAAACATGTAAATAAAACTTGCTTTGGATGACATTAATTTCATGAAACTGTCGTGGTTCTTGGAAAACATTGGAGTTTTATGTAATATTTATCTGTCTCATATTTCTGGCTTTTATGAATTTGTTTTAATGCCATTATTCTTCTGTGTCATTCATCTTAACATTCTCAATTAGTTCTTATCGAATAATTTACTCAAGCTCAAAGTTATCAAAGATTACTTTGTTTTTGGTGCAGCTTATCCCATCTGAAGATCTTGTACCTGTAAAATTAAATCTTAAATACTTTTATTTATTTAAAGTGTTCATTATATAATATTTACTGTGCATTTTCATCTTTCATCTAATCAGTGGGTTTATTAATCTGAGTAGCAAGCATGCTTGAAAACTAAACACTTGGAGGTTTTGCTTTTCAGCCGACCATCAAGTTGGGACATATACTTTGCCCCTCTCCCGAGGCCCTTGATGTGTAAAACAGATTTGTGGTAAGATCGTCTTTGCTTATTGTGGACAATCTAAAGCTTGATAGTTAAAAGTCAGTTACATTCTTTATCAGTTTCTGCATATTTTTTTAGAAGATGTATAGTTGATCAAGAATTTTTTCATTTCTACTTTATGGATGTATGTATTAATGATGCCTACTCTCTATGAACAATCTTTCTGGAGTACAGTATATAATATACATTCAGATGTTGTATCACAACTTTTAATTCTTGATTGAAAGTTTCTGCAAGTCATTTAATGTTATGTGTACATTATATAAAATAAAATGTAATATATTGTATTATTAATAAATCTATTTAAATTATAAGATAAAAATACTTATTGTTCTTAAATAAACTTTTATGATTGATTTCTTTAGAATAACTAGGTCCTTATTATTGTTTTCTGAAAATCTATTCCTACACTATTTTTTTCAAATCAATTTAGGGAATCTTTGTCATTCACCCATATTTATTTTTAAATAAAGCTATAAAACTTCTTTACATTAACCAGACATTGATTCTTTTCTTTTGTAAAATTTTTCCAATAGTTATCCTATTTTTCCCATAGTTATTTGATTTAAGTAAGTTTTTTGTACTATTTTGCTTTTCTGACAGCAAAACTTAGTCAGACCAACATAATAATTACCCATTGATTCAGCATCAAAATACTCTACTAGATGTCTTCTTGGCTAACGTATTTATAGAGCTGTAATTTATTCATTGCTGAAAAATGTATTTATAGAGCCAATATTTATTAAAGTTATCTGTATATTCATAGCATTAGAATCATGTTGAAATAAATTTAATTTCATACTATGCTTTAATTATAATACGTTGCACCTTAATTATAATGTGTACAATAATGAGGTTTTATTAGTACATTCTGTTTAATAATACTTCAAATTATGAATTAGAGAGCAATCCATATTTATGATGAATGTGAAACTATCTTAATTGAATTAATATCTGCTGTAAAAAATTAGAAATTCAAAAAAATGTTGAACCATTATTGAAGTACATACATATGTAATGAACTTAATAAATTATTTGTATATTTCTCAGAGAAATTGAAACTTATATTTAATATATATTTACATATGCATATATACATATCAAATTTTTAAATTTCTTGGAATTTATTTAAAAATTTATCAAAAATTTTTATATTTCATTCAACTTAAAATGAAAGCAACTGCAAAATTTTTAGATTTACATAAATAGAATGTTAGCAGTTACATATACTTGGGAATATTAAATTTTGAATATAAGAAATTAAATTGCAGGCAAAATTATTAATATTTTATTATATAAATTGATTTGTGCAATTTCCTTTTTTCTTTAGGAATTTTCATGATGTATTACATAGTATTTTTAGATTTTGAAAAAAAAAATATTTATTTTAAAATTTAATTTTTCTAGAATATTAAAATTAGTTAAATACTTTTATTTATGAAGTTAGTATAATTTGAATTTATATTCATTTTAAAAACCAAGGTGTTTACTTTGTGTGATTAAATTGCAAAGAAATTCTACTTTTTAAATATCGCATACTTATTCTAATTGCAATGGTCTTAAATATTTTTTCACATTTATTATGAATAAAAAGTAATTACTTAAGTTTCTTAACTTAAATTTTATCACTATTTATATTTTAGTATTTTTAAGTACTTTACTAAATTATTAGCATATGATTTATAAAAATAAAATTCATATAAGTTGCTAAGATACAGAGCATCAATAAAAATATATTAAATCTTAAATTTATTCAATTTAAAAATATGTAATTATGAAAGCAGATTATATGTTCCATTTTTATGTAGGATTATTTGTTTTCCTTTATATAAAATTATACATTAAAATAAGGGAATAAATTTTAAGCAGTCATAATAAAAAAATTAGTACACTTATCACACTATTTTAAAAAGTGTATAAAGTGTTTTGAATAAATATTAGTGTATGTCTAATTCATTAATAAGAATGTTAATTTAAGAATTTGTGATTGATATTTGTATAAAATTTATATTGTGGGTGGAAATTCAATGTGTAAACTATATATTTATAGTAACCTAACCAAAATATTTCATTAAGTTTCTTTGGTCTAATACTCATACATTTTTAAATTTTTCTTGTTACCTTAAACCATTAATTCTTGTTACTTTAATTCTTTCAATGAAGGAAAAGTTTGGTAAAATTTTACTTTAATAATTCATTTTATAGAATTTGATTTATTTGTGGTTTCCTGAAAATATTTTCTAGACAAATTATTAAGCTCTGATATATGATACATGATATCTCATTCTAGTGTTCTTTAGCAGACCAAGCAGTCTGTTTCCTACCTGAAAATCATGTCTGTATTGTTATCTAAATCTTGATTATTGTTTCTTTCCATACGTATTTCATCTGTGTACTCTGTCCTCTGGTATCTTTGCATGTAATCTTACAAAATTTCATCTTATCAGTGATATAGAGTGGATTTTCAAGAAAACATTCTCTGCTTCATTCTTTTGTTGATTTCTTTTTGAAGGGTACTGTTCTCTTTCTTGGTAATTAACTTGTTTTAAGTGTTTATTTTTATAAATTTTTGAGAAATCTTTTAACATTTATTGTATTTAGTTTACAACTGGTATTTTTTATTAATTTTTAGATTTCAAGAATATTCCTTTGCTTAGTATTATGCTAACTAAATTTTATTTTTAAATATTTCCAAATACATAAAGGAAAATGGAGGAGCATTCCTTTGATAATGATGACAGTAGATCTGAATCTGTAAGCAGCAATACACAGTCTCGAAAATTTTATCGAGCTACTCATCATAGGTAAGCTTTTAAACTGTGTTATTTATTTCTTATAAATCTTTGTATTTTTATAATTTTTGCATTTGCCTAGAAATACTACTATTGGGAAAGAATCTAAATCGTAATTAAGTTCAAACTGCTTATAATTTATAAATACACATTCAAGTTGATGAAATATTTAAAATTTAGAAGAAACATTTCTTTGATTAATTTTTATAGTCAATTTGATTTATGCACCATATTTTGAAATAATTTAAGTGAATTTGTCATTTATTTCTTTAAATACTCCTTCTGTTTGTTCATTTTCTACAAATCAAATATATTTAGATTTCATAGAAAATTGTCATTTATAGTAACTTAATTATTATAATTAAGTAAATATCAATTTAATGCTATATTTAGATTTTGAGCAATTTTATATTAAAGTAGTAAATTTTAGTTTTATCAAAATAGAAAATAAAAGAATTTTGTTATGAATTACTACAATTAGATATATTTTTAATTACATTTTTTGATAATTTTAATTTTATTCAGTCTTGTTTTGGGTTTTTTTTAAACTGTAAATTATATTTTAATTTTGAAAAGGAAATTATTTTTACTTAAATTAAAATTTTTTTATTATTTAATGTAATATTCAAAGTTTAAGTGGTGCTTATTTATCTTATTTGTCTAAAAAAATTTGATTCATTTTACCTTGTGATTATTTTTTTTATTAGAAGATATTTTAAACATTAAGAAGAATGTTTCAAATCTTAGATATAAGAATTAAATATATTTTATATGTACATTTATGTGTATGCATATAGGACTTCAGCTTAGATAAAATTTATGAACACGGGTAGTATAGAATGAACAGTAAAGTTTCTAAAAGGGGCCAGGACAATTTCTACAGATATGGAATAGAATTAAATTAGTAATAAGAATTTTTTTTATTTATATACTGATTTTTTTAGCTAGTATTAAATGAAATAACAGGACAATATATTTCAAAACACAAAGCACAAAAGTACTTCGAAGTTTTTCTAGAAAAAAACTATTTGAAAGTTGAAAATTTTGAAAGACCAATGTTTTTATGGAATTTATAATTTTCATATATGATTGGAATTTTCCACAAAATGGAAATTTATTTTTATTAACATTAGAAAAAACTGAAATGTTAACACTGAAGTACATTTGTAACATCAACTAATTAGTCACTATCAAGTTTCTTTCACTCTAACACATGAAGCTAAATTGGTAGCTGTAAAATTGTTTCTGGCTTTTTGTTCATTAAAGAGGCAATTGTAGCTTAGCGGTTAGGGCATCAGCCTTCTGTCTAGTTGGGCGTGGTTTGATTCCCAATACTACAGAAGATTCACTGATCACATGCAATATACGTGCTTATTAAATTTGTGGAACTGAAAGTTATGTGGTTGTTCATTGAGCAGTTACCATGGGTGTAATGGTCTAGGGAAAATTTCTTTCCCTTCCAGATCACTGTCAAAATTGAGATAGTTGATCCTTTGGTAGTGCCATATATTGGAGGAGCACTTATACCAGTCATACTTTCATTTTTTTTGTATTTTCATCAGCTTCGTGTTGCTCTGGTTAAATGAAAGACACTCCCTACTGACTTAAATTCGCATAGCCATCAGCAGAGCAGGCTTGACTTGTCCAATTGCCATCAGTAACAACAGTTCAATAAACCATAAGTTTGAGTTCAATGTGTGGATGTTTGTAGTGGTTTAAAATCCACTTTAAACTATATCTCATTTTTCCAGTTTGTTGAGTCATGATATTCTTCTTGTGTGCATGGGGAAATGTCTGGAAATATAAAATAAGCAAATGAGAATAATGACAATAAATTATTGTTATATTTGGATATCTATAAAAATATTTTATGCATGATCATATATTGTTAGCTAGGTTCAGTTTAGAAAATATTATAGAAACACTTTCCAGTCTTACTGAATTCACTAAAATTATGAAAAAGGTCAGTGTTTTTTTTGCTGTAAATGAAAATTATTTAAATGTGCACTCAAATTTCTATTTATATGTATCTGATTTAAATTAATATAAAAAATGATTTGCATAGCAATAGCAAAATATTCTGAAAAAAAAATCAGTTTGAGAATTCAGGAACAGCATCATACTCATATGTTTAAGGAATCACAGATGCTCAAAACTGATAAAGTGCTTGGTAGTTACAGTTATTAAGATATTACTAAATATTTATGATCTAAAGGATATATTCAATCAGTGGCTGTTACTAAAGCTATCTTTAATGCCTTTTCATTGACAAAAACAGTGGTCAACTATAAAGCTGTATTCAAGAAGGGTACTAAATGTCTTTTTATGTGAATTTTGCCTTGTTACATATCACTGTTTAAAAACATAAGAATAAATATAATTATTTTAAGTAATTTTATGAAAATGTTATGTTGGTTGCAATGGTAAAAGAAAAATTTTATTATAATAAAGTTAAATATCCTATAAAAATCAACTCATATTAATTTATTTTAACAGAAGAGAACAACAGAATAAAATTTCTGATAGTCTTAAAATATTTATACTAAAACCTAACATATCTAAAAGGTATGAATTATTATTTGTCAGAATTGTTAATATAGAATAAACACATTTTTATGAATTTCTAATTTGCAAACACTGACGATTTTAGGAACTAGAGGCTAGTCCATACCTTGACACCATAAACACAATAAACTCCCATTTATGAACTAAAATTTTGAAAAATCTCTTTTGTGAACTTTTGTTTCTGACAAATGGTTTTCTTTTTTAATTTTTTTATGATATATTTTTTCAGTTTTTTTTTTGATTCAATTTTATATGTTCCTCAGCACTTGATTCATTTTTGAACAATGAAGTGGCATGCATGCATTCCAAACTTTCTGCGAACAATAGTCATAGACAAATGGATGTTAGACATTTGATGGGAAAGAACTGTTGGGCCAAATTTGAATTCTATCCTCCCTTTACATAAGAACATGGAAAAGGAGAAAATTATTTTCTTGTTTGTTAGAACAAAGAAGTGTTTAACTGTGATGAAGAACCAATTTGCTGCCTAACATTTTTTTGTACTATTGTGCAAAATAATTGGGACAAACACTAAAATTTTTGAAAATATTTAATTGGTATATTATAGGTTAACATACATGCATGTACATCTTAGTCTATTGTTGGCTTCAATTACAAGTAAAGGTAAAAAGTAATAAATGTTCATAAAGGGAAATTTGTGCCAACAGTTTAAAGATTTATTTTTAAGTAATCAGGAAAAGAAAAAAAAGTATTAGCTATACTTTTGTCAGAAAATGTACCAGAGTAAAGATTGTTTTTAACCACATAAAATGTCTTGTGAAGAAAAGGTTTAAAAAAAAAAAAAAAGGAAAAGCTTGCTTTTTTGTTGCTTAAAAGTAAATATATATTTTAAAGCTTGTGTATCTTTTGGAAAATGTTTTTGTTTTGTAAATGTTTTATTTTGTGTACTTAAAAATGTGTTCAGAAGTTAAAGGAAATAAAAAAAGCACTAGGTGTAATAAAAGAAGAAATTTAACACTATTTCTTATCTAACATGAATTATTGTGAAGAGATAATTCTTCATACATTGCTGAAGTTAAAATCGAACATGAACAAATGCATTGTTTGGGCAATAATTGATTGTAGCTGACATTGGTCTTATATTTTAAAAACAATTGCTAACAAAATATGTTACATTTTCACAGACATTAAATATTTAATCCTTATTATTTTTTGTGGATTGTATCAAAATGTTAAGTGGGACCCCCACTTGTTTAAATCAGCTGAAGACAGGTAAGTGAATGTGAATTTGTTGAACAGATTTTTTAAGAAAAAAAGGAAAGGTTTTGTAACTTTTTAATTTTTAATGATGTGATTTTTAAGATACAAATGGTACAATAGATTTTCAAAATATTCCTAAATTTTATGATCGGTTTCTTGGATGCATTGATTTATCAATTGTACTTTGAAATTCAATCAAGAAACAAAGAAATTTTCTGTTCACGAGCTAAAATTTGCTGAAAAGAAACTTGTAGCTATTATCAAGAAAGAAGTTTTAAAAGATGTCAATCTAAAAGTACTTAGATTTTTATGGATGAAGATGGACTTAGCAGACTTATAACAAAAATTGTAAGGGATATTTAAAATATCTTTGTCATTTGGCACACATCCATTCATGAAATTGGCAATAAATAGGTTATGAAATGAGTTATGTCCAATTGTGAATGCAATCTGTTAGTTGATATCAGACAGCAGTTTTGAATACTGAAAGCAAAAAGGTACACCAATTTTGAGAGTAATTTTGAAATTTGATGTAAAATACACATGATTTGGAGAAATTAAAACATGATTGGTTAACTGTTAACATAAATGTTGTATTCAAAAATGATTTATAAACAAAAAAATCGGTTACCATTGTGCATATTGTTTAGAAGCATACTTACTATGATATTTTTGTGTTAATGGAATTTTGATAATTTCTCCAAACAATGTTAATTCTGACTGTGTTTTAAGTTTATTGAAGGAGTTTAAAAGTTTGTGTCCATTTTTCTTATATTACAGAAATATTAAGGTATTTTCATGTAAATTATTTAATTAGGAGTCTATTTCAAGAAATAAATTAAACTTGATTTTATTTTTTATCTGATCATGATCTACTGACTGCATTTCCCAATTCTATTTACTGAGGTTGAATAGAAATTTTATCCTTCTAATTTTTAATTAACACTTCATAATCTTGTTTCTCATCTTAAGTTTGGATATTTTCAGTAGTTTGAAATAAACATTTATTTGTATGCCCCAGTTTAGTTGGCTGTCTTGGACGAAAACTGACCATTGAAAAACATACAAATTAACTAACTCACTTCACTGTATAGCCTCAGAAATGTTGAAAAACACTGATCTGTACAGTTCCATTAATTTTGCTGAGTGTACCTAGTTAGAAAATTTCTTCTCTCAGATAAATGTAACTTATATGAATTCTATTTTAGCTTAATAAATTAAGGTATCTTTTACTATATTCAGGACCTCATTTAAAGTTTTTAATCCTTGAGGGAATTATTATTCATTAAAATGAAGGTTGTGTGATAATGTTAGAAACCCAATGTGAAAAATTCATTATTGAATTGAAATGTAAACTTTTTGAAGAAAACAGTTCAAATGGATTTTAAATTTTTTTTTATAAAAATGAAGCTATTCTTTATTTTATGAAAATTACATTAACCTGGAAAAATCTATCATTGGAAGTTATACATGTATTTTTAAAGTATTAGCGATTTTTCAAGTAACCAAGATGTAAAATGTATTCATGAAATTAAAAATTTAGATATATCTAAATGATTACTGAATTCTAAAGTAAAACTGATTTCATGTAAGGTGTGAATATTAATGACGAGAAATTTCCTTTTAATTATTTTACCTAAGAACTTAAAATCTGTTTTAATGTTGCATCTAATATTTATTAAATAGAACGTACTCTGCTGACCATGTCAAAATTGCTCCAAACTGTCATAATCATTTTATATGTTTAAAACATACACTTGTAATACATGTTTACTTTATTACAGTTTAAACTAAGATAAAAGGATAGCAAGGCTTTAGTCTGTCTTTAAAACATCAATTTTTTAACTTCAATTTTTCTTTATTAGGTATTGTTAAAATTAATTTAATTTGTTAAATGTTTTAACATTTAATAATTTAAACTGATTTTAATGATTTCTCTTATGAATATTATTTATTGAATTACAAGTGAATTGTGTATTGTATTTGGTTATGGTCAAGACCCAAGTGATTTTTTTTAACAATAGTCCTTATATAATTTTTAGGGAACTTAAAAGAAATATCTTTATTTTTTATATTTTAAGCATTTTTTTACTTTAATAAATTTAGGAATGTTATTTTATCATAATTTATTTCTTAATATTTTTCTTGTAAAAAATATTTTACAGGCATATGAACAAATATTAAAATTTTTTTTAAAAAATGTTTAGTAAATTTACTACCCACAATGTGTTATGATTAGATTTTTGCTTTCCTAATTGGTTGACCTGTATGAGAATCCAGGATGCATGATGTTGGCATAATTGCTATTACTCTCATTTTGGTTTCTTTTAATTATATTAGCAACAGTCAAAATGCTTGTTTCATGTAGTCATGTTTAGGTCTTATTATGAATACTTATCAATAAGTAATTTGTAAGTTTTTCATTTAGGATTATAGTTTTAAATATTTTGTGAATTATTGACAAGACTTAGACTGTACTAATAAAAAATGTTTAAAATTTTAATAATTTAAGAATAAAAGGACCCTAATTTAATTTTAATAGGATCACACTAACTCTTGAAATAAGGTATTGAGATATTTATACAAAGAAGTCCAGTGGCATTGTAGTAGCACATCACCGTCCTAAGGTACAGATCCAAAATTCAATCCTTGGCCTGAAAAGGTCAACTCAGCTTTTCATTCCTTTAGAGGGTCATTAAACTGAGTGACAAGCATGCTTGGGAACCAAACACTAGGGATATAATGTTAGGCTGACCACCTAACCAAGACATATGCTTTGCAGCCTAAAGTCTTCAGTCAAGTAAACAGATATTGGCACTGTTGATCTTGTTCTCATGATGGTTGTCGTGCCGCTGATTACAAAATCATTTATTACATATATGAATTTTTGTATGCAAATGTATTTCCTATTATTAAATCAAACTTTAATCTTACATTCAATGATATTTTCTGGCATGCTATTGTTATTGCATAACTCCCAAAAGTAATAGATGAAAAAAATTTTAAAAGTTATTTTATTTTGATGAAAATATTTTACCTAAAAGATTCCTTTTCTTAATTACAGGGTTTTTGTTAACCGTAGTTTACATTTACAAAAAATTAGATTCTTTGGCTTTGACATGGACTACACCTTAGCACGTAAGACATTCTTATAATGAAATATTTTATATATAGTTTGTGTGTGTTATTGAATAACTTATTGAATTTTAAGCTAAATGTTTTACTAAATTTATATTTTTCAAATTATTTGTGAAGAATTTAGTTTTTTCATTTGAAAATTTAATGAAAATTGAAAATTGTTTATAAGTGGTTGATTGACATGAAAATAAACTGAAGCAAGGTTTTTCTTGTTTCAGTTTATTTTCATGTCAATCAACTGCTTATGAACAATTTTATATAAAGTGATTTATATGGAAAATAATTTTGTTTCAGGTCATTAAATTACTTATATAATTACAGATTCTATAATTATCTAAAAATATAATCATTGAGAACTTAACATAAAATAATATAATCATTTTAAACTTGTAAGTTTTGCATTTAACTGTGAAAAACATGAGTATTTGGAAAAGTGTTGAATTAATTGTATGAATGTGTTCTTAAGGATTAGATTATATTACAGTTAATTCAGAAGTGACTGATTTAGCAAACTCATGGTAATTTTTGATATTTTTTTAATATTACCATTCCTTTTTGTTAACATTATTCTGTTGCCATAAGATTTTTATGCTTATGTTATGAACTTCATTTTAGTTTATTGCTTAAATGTAGCTCAAAATTATGAAGTTTTTGGGTTTTCTTAGCAGTTTTGATTAACAGAAACAGAGAAAAGGGAAGATATGTTGCAGTAACTTACCTTTTTTCATTTCAATTTAAGTGAATATCAAAGCCTACAGTAAATATTTTGAAGAGCTAAAAATATAATGTCAATAGTGGAAAGATTGTGCTTTTCAGAAAAAATGTTACTAATTTGATCCCAGCCATCATTGAACAATGGGAGATAGATGTTGCACTCTTGCATGCACACTTGTCTGGGAAATCGACATGCAGTACAGATTGTCTGCTTTTACAACAAATGATGTGACTTCTTGTGTGAAAAGTTCTTTCAGAATGCAATTTATACAATTGGCATTAAAATATATTACAAATCATTATTATGCAGTGTACAAATAAATGGCCTTAATATCTCAAGGCCATTAACCTATTCGTCCTGGCTGTGCAGCTGTCACCTCAAGAAAATGACGGTAATAGAAGACTGCAGTGATGCAACAGTTGTACCATGGATTTTCTTCCCCTTTCAAGCATTTGACTTTCACCCACTCAAATTTATTCAGACAGTTTTGAAGATTTAATTGCTGCTCTTTTGTGTCTAAAAGTTGTAAAAGCTGGGCTCTTGTCAGATTGGAGATTTGAGACAAAAACTATATTTATTGGCTCCTCTTTTTAAAAGATAAGCTTATTCATCCTCATTTTGTCAAAAATCTTTCATTATAATCAGTTGCTTTTTTTATGTCTTGAAAAAGTATTTTTGATGGCTTCATTTCATAAAGTTTTGACTGATGAGGAAATTAAAAAGTTTTTGGATGAATTAGAAGAAGGAAATTTTGCTAATAGTGAGAGAGAGAGATTCTGTGATTGCTGTGATGAATCTAAATTCAAGTATATTAATTTTTTAATGTCAATTATGTAGATCCCTCCATATCATTTGATTTTGATCAACATAATGCTTAAACAGATGAAAAGCCTGTCATTTTTCAATTTATGAAAGATTTAAGTATTTCTGTTCAAATAAGCATTTAGCTAAAGAATATGATTTTTTTTACTTGATTTTTTTCAGAGGGTATTTAAAATTTTATAGCAGATGAAACAAATAGGTCTGCTTCACAAATATTAGAATTACATCTTTAAAGTAATAAAAGAAAACAAGAGTCAAAATAGATTGATATTGATGGACAAGAAATTATTAGGACTTATTCTTCTAATGGATCTATATGACCCATTAGAAGAATATAAAGATTATTATATTAAAGATTATTAAATAGAATAGATAAAGATATCCTCAAAGATTAGTGGTTGACAAACAAATTGATTGAAACTCCTGTTTTCAAGAAAATTGTGTCCTGTGATAGATTTTTTGATGTATATTGAGATTTTTAAATTTCACAGACAATAAAAATAAGCCAAAATTTGAACAATATGACATGCTGAAAAATCTGTAAGGTTTTTATTTTTTTAGTAAATTTAAGAAACACTGTCATCCTTCTGAAGAACTAGCAGTCAATGAAGTCATCATAAAATTCAAAGGAAGAGCAATATTTAAACAGCATATTCCTTTAAAAAAAAAAAAAAATGGAGAGTGAAATTTTATAAATTAGCAGATAAATATGGTTATATTTTTAATATGGAAGTGTATCTAGGTAATATGGAAGTGTATCTAGGTAATATGGAAGTGTATCTAGGTAATATGGAAGTGTATCAAAGATGAAAATAAAATAAATCCTGGAATTTCTGTGTCACTTAATCTTGATTAAAATTAACGAAATCCATGAAGAATAAAGGCCATAAATTATGTAATCATAATTTTTTCTCTTGAAATTTTCTACAATCTTCTGGAAAAGGAAATTTATTCATGTGGCACAGGAAGTAATAGAAAAAGTTAAAACCTTTCCAAGATAAAATTAAAACAAGGTGATGTTTGTCTCTATTTTTGCAGTGGGATGACAGCGTGGTTGAAAAGACAAACATGAGGTTTACATGTTAAACAATGTGCATAATCCAAATTTTTTCAGAAATGATGAAAAAGCTAGATCCAAAATTATATCAGATTATAATGAACATATGAATTATGTTAATAAAAGTGATAGGAGGGCTAATACCTATACACTTTTGGTCAGAGAACATTAAAGTGGACAAAGAAGTTATTTTTCCACTTTTTAGATTTAAGCATCTTGAATACATTTATTACATATTAGGATGTTAAGAGAGAACTAAGTCAAATAATATTTCCTGATGAATTTAATTCATTATTTCACATGCTTAAAAAGTAATTCAACCTCTTCCAGAAAACCATGATTTTTATTGTCTCCTATTTTTCATAAGTAGATACAGCCAAAGGAAACCCCTTGGCCAATTGATTAAAATCAATATGTGTTGTTTGCTATTAGCAAGGAAAACAAAAAAGATCTATTTATGGAAAATATTCTAGGGTGTGACTTATTATTTTTTTAATCTTACAACAAAAGCATGCAGGCAGAATTGAAATAAAAGTTAAAATGGAAGTACTTCCAACCATGAATTGAGATATGGTGGTTATTTAAGAAAGTTACTTTAAAGTTGTCAGTCTTCTACATAATATTGATTTCTGTATAAAATTATAATAAACAAGATTTTTCAAAGGTAGTTTAATAAAAGCACAGCTTTATAAAAGCTTAAAACACTAAGGAAAGATAATTTATGCTTAGTATTAAACTAATGCTTTTTTGCTAATGTTCTGATTAAAGTTTTATAAAAATATTTTGTGAGACTAATTTGAGTATATTTTGGAATGTACTCTTTGAATGAACAAATTCCAAGCTCAGTTATTGAAAAATGAACAGAATATTACTATTTATTGTATGACAAAAGCAATTTCATTAAACAATTAACCTGAATACTACATATAAAATAGAAATTAGTTCAATTCAAGATGCATCAGACATTACACAAAACGTTTCATGCTTAATTAAAGACATATGCAGAAAGGAAAATTCCATTTTTAAGCTTTTTCTCAAAAGGAAAAGATAAAAAAGATATTTCAATCTATTGAACGTAAAAATTATAAATATAAAAATATTTAAATCAAAAATCATTATTGCTAACACACAGATTACTTTTAATCTTTTCCAAATGTGCAGCTTCAGTAATTTACATGTATTTACATAAGTAATAAAGATATTTTAAACAAATAATTCATGTTTATAAAAACATGAATTATTTGTTTAAAATATCTTTATTTACGTTTTTTAATGTCAAGCATGCTGTTTTAATATTGTTGTTGAATTATTCAGTTAATTGCTTATTTTTATTATAAACAATTATGAATCATTATTTTGAAAATATGTTATTTTAAATGTGTGTTTTGATGGCTAAGAATCCAATAAATCAATGACATATATCATGTAATTATTTTAAACAACAGTTCCAGAAAATTCTCTAATATATTAATATATACCATATCCTAGTTTACAAAACAGACTAAATTTGCTCACACACGCATGTATATCTCTTAATGTTTATAAAATTTCTTAATTTATTATGTTAAACAATGAAAGGAAAAAAGTTAATTGTTTATTGATATGTATAGAATTTATAGTAAACCCATTTACATTTTTGTTAAAATTACAACAGACCCAGTGCAGGGTATTACTATCAAGAGATGAAGATTCATCAGCCACTGTAAGAACAGTTTTTTTAAACAGTGATGTTGGATTCAAAAGGTTGTGGTTCACCATACAATATCAAAAAAGTAATTAAATACATGCCTTACTATCCAAGGGAGTTAGCTTTAGCATTTAAAGAATCATCAACTTTCTAGTCTTCAATAAAACTGTTGTACTTCAGTCTCATTTGTGAATATTTGTATTGATTCAGATTCTTTGTATGGTCGATCCTGACGAATTTAAACCTTGTATTTAGAAAAGGATCGTGGAGTAACCTAGCAATGTAATTTTTTTAATTTAACATTTCATTGCATGGACATACCTTAAAGTTTTCCTTTTTTCAGGCAAATACTACAGATATCTACAGTTTATAATTTTGGTTATTTCATAAGGTTTTTGAAAATCAGTTTTTATCAATCATTTAATTTCAGGATATATTTTGTTCCACCTAATGTCTTCTAGTAAGATCAATTTTAATCCATTTGTTTCCTTAAGCATAGCATATAAATTGTTATGTATAAAATATTTTGCAGGCTGAACTATTATTTCTTTGTTAAATGTTATATTAAGATGTTATGGTAACAAATTTAATTAATCGATATTGATCAAACTATCATTAGTAATCAAGTATTAAGTATTTACTTCATTAAATGATAATGCTTATGGTATACAGTATTTTTTCTTTAGGAGGGATTATATATTTTAGCTGTAAGCAATTTTTTTTTAATTTAGTGAACTGAATCAAATTGAATTTGTGGCTTACACCTATTTTAAAATTTGTTTATCAATTTTCATTTTTATTGAATGTTTTTATGAATATGCAGCTGTTTATTTCTTGGGGTTCTGCTCTTAATTAACATTTATTATTAACTAATAACCACTTTGGAATGTTTTGTAATCAGCTGATTAGCGCAAGTTCTCTGCTGCTTAAGAAATGTCACAGGATATGTTTCACCCTGTGAAGGTATGGGTGGAGAGATCTGGCTAGAATGCTGGCCAATGAAGCTGCTGTACCTTGCAAGGTATGTTATCTGATGGGAGCAATGTGTGGTCGGGCGTTGTTCTGCGTATAAAGAGCACTGGACACCCCATGAAGGTATGGGAGTGTCACTGTCTACAGCACACCATCCACATAATGTAATACAAAAAAGTTTTATATGCTTTTTTAATATCTCTATTTATACCAATGCAATTCTATCTTTTTTACTTTTACCCCAAAAGTTTTTATAAGTTTCAAAAAATACTCATACTGTCTGTTTTTTTTTAAATATGCAATGTCATTCATGAATAAATACTAAACATATCTTTCACCTAAAATTTTGCACTTGCGACCAGTATTTCTCTATATAAACTGCAGGTGTATAAGTACATTGACTGCAACATCACATAACAAGCTTTAAGTGATTATTGAAAGAAGTTGTGACATTTTTTATTGGTTGATGGAGAAAAAATTAGCTTAATTTATTTACACCTTCATTTTTCTTAAAAATTTCAAATCTCTCCTTCAATTAAAAAAAATGCTAGAAAAAGTAAAAAATGAACTTTTTCTAAGGAAAAATTTCCACATCTTCTCTTTGGTTTAGTTTACTGGGGCTGTTTTCTTAAAGAAATATTAAGTTATACTTAAGATTTTAATGAGTTCATTCATGT
>CM057809.1:76165252-76439593 GCA_030067965.1 Latrodectus elegans | reverse complement strand
TCACTAGATGGGATACGCAGTACAATACCGTCTCCAAACATCTTTTTAATACAGCCATTCCAGACTATTCAACCGCAAGATCCTGTTGAACATATTCATCTTGACGCATTTCTCTACTGATGTTGAATGCTATTTTCCGAAAATTCAAATTTCTCGTAAATTCATTTCAACACTTTTACCATTTTAAATATATTTGGATCTTTTTCTCATTAATTAAACTCTGTAAAATTAATCTATTTTAAACATGAAAAAAATTGATTACAGTACGAAAAGAAAACTTCATCTTTCCACTAAAAGAAAATCGATGAAAAATCGATTTCCTTTGCGATCGCGCGCGCGCAAAAAAAAAAAAAAAAAAAAAAAAAATGAAAAATTAAAATTTAAAAAAATAAAAGTTTAACTATAGGAATTTGTATGTTTGTGTTTGTATATAGAGTGTTTTTGTGTGTGTACAGAAACTAGAACTAAATATATATTATTATATTATATATATATATATATATATATATATATATATATATATATATATATATATATATATATACATATATTTAGTTTCTGTTTTTTCTTCATGAAATGTGAATTGCTCAAGCATTTCTTTACTTTATTAACAAATTTATTTTAATTACTATTTTACCTCATATATATTTCAAGGTATTAACTAAATTTCCCATATGCTCATGAAATTGTATTATGTTTTACAATTATTACTATGAAATTAAATTTTTCTTGTATGCTATAAGTTGTATTTGCATTTGATTATTTGTTGACAAATAAACCTAATTTATGAAATTGTATTATATTTTACTCGTATTACTATGAAATTAAATTTTTCTCGTATGCTATAAGTTGCATTTGTATTTGATTATTTGTTGACAAATATAAACCTAATTTATATTTCTCACAATTTTACTCTAAACTTATTTTAATCTAATTTACCTGTGTTTTTATAAGGCATATTTAGTGCTAATCTAATTTTGTTTTTATCAAGCCAGGGAAAATATCTAATAAAATAACTGAAGAGTTTTAAAATCTTCAGAATTAATGTATATTTCACAACACATTTTACACCAGAATATCAGTTTTTTAAAAAACGTGTACTTCTAATTATAACTTAGTTAATTTTATTTATATAGAGGAATAAAGTTAGAAACTTGTGAGATGAAAGATAAGAGATGAATCTCTCTTCCAAGCTGTAAGTAATTCTAATTATATAAAATAGATGTAATGATTATCATATAAATAATTACAGTTACAATATTTTTATGAAAATTACGATACGATTATACATATATTTATATAGAGATAGATAAATAGATATAGATAGATAATCATAACGTTATTTTCATAAAAATATATATTGTAACTGTATTTATATAATAATCATTTCATCTATTTTTATATAATTAGAATTATATATGTTATTCAAGTTCAAGTTTTAAAAAAACTTGAAAAAATTAAATATTTTTATATTGAGTTAGTTTTGAAAATAATAGTTTTTAATTATTTGTTGCATTCATATTCAAAAGTATCTTAAGTCAATGGATCAAGTCTCATAAAATCAAATTGAACCAAGGCACTTAAAAAATATTTTTAATCATTTTTGACCATTTAATTAGTAACTGTAAAATCACTAACATTTGCAATCTGTCTTCATATTTTTTATTGTGAATAATAAAAACCGAACTCTAAAATATAAATAAATAATATTTTCTTTAGAATCACTGGCAGCTAATTTTCCATAAGACAGCAACAGGTAATTCCGGTGACAATTCGTTGAGCATTTGCACTGACCCACTTTCCTCCACCCCTATTCTAAGAACCCTGAGGGTAATTTGAGGTAAACATCTGTTAGGAGCAAATTTAAAACTCTCTTTTTGGCTGTTTTTATGGCGTTAGTACTTTAATTTTTCACAATATAACGCGCTAATTCTGGCAGACTCGCTAACTTTGAAGGTTTGATTAACAAGCAATTTCAACCAATAATAATGTTTGGGTTACTCCCCTCTACAAGCTTTGAGAAGTAACACCAGATGGGGCGACAAGACAACAGAAGTTCTCACGTAGGTCTGGAAGAGCCTTAATCAAGTTTTGTTATCGTATGCATGAAAGTTGAACATTGCATACATTTATAATATTTTATGTTTATAATTGATTAAACTTTATAGTTATTTAACTAATAATAATTCAGCATGTGTGAATTTTTAATTTAAATTACCTATTTTTTTTTTAAAAATTGAATTTATATGTGATCAATGATATTTGAATGGATTATTAGAATGTCAGATAATGCCTGCCTAGTAAATATATGTCATATGCAAACAGTATTCTTAGAAATTAGTTATTGTGACAAGCTATTTAAACCCCTCTGTAAAAGCCTAGTTGATTAGAGCATCATTCTCATAATCAATAGGTAGTGAATTTGAATCCCATCTTAACCGAAAATCTGTTGTGTTCACTGTGTGAAGACAGCTGGAGCACGTTATGTTGGTTATAGTCACCATGTTCTCCTAGCAAAATGATACCTTTGGGATAACAGATTAAATATTATTATGTCCTCTGCTTCTAAATTCCAGAGACTTTCACCTGGCTGCTTCTTTAAATTGGTTGAGATCAACTATAGGTTAGGTACAGGAAAGTATGCTGGTGTAACAGTGGCAACTTTCTGGACGACCATTACTTTCCTTAAGATTACTCTCTAAAACTGATTCTATGATTTCTTATATGCATTCACTGATAAACTTTTAATGTTCTAAACTACTAAAATGATTCTTTTTACTGTAAGTTTCAAATATAACACACTTGTTATGATTTATTGTTTTCTGTAAGGATATTCTATTATTTGATTAAGTATTTTTTGTTTTGTTTTTATAATGATTTATTCCTTGTAAAACCTATTCTTGTCAATAGTTTCTGCTGTCCTTTTTTCAACTTGCAACTTGAAAATTTTAACTTTTATATAATTTATGTAATGTCATTACTTTCATTTTCTATTATACTCAGAGCATTTAACATGAAATTAAAATTTTACTTTTATTTCTTAAATATTACATCCATTTTATATTTTATGTATTAACACCAAACAAATTTTATTGTGTTATACATTTAAACATTGGAAATATAATATATTGGCTCTCTATATATTACTGTGGTGATTATCCAAAAACTTTTGATAGATTTCAATTTCTTTGGTTCTATTTTAACATGTTTTAAAATATTGTATTTACTTTTAGAATACAAAAATCCAGAGTATGAAGCTCTTCAGTTCAGACTTATCGTAGATCGTTTAGTCGTTATTGGTTATCCTGCACAGATAAAAGATTTTCAATATGATCCTGCTTTTCCTATAAGGTAAAACAATTTTTTAAACACTATTATATATATATTAGTCATCACTGGTATTTAAGAAATATTATTTTAATGCATTTGATTATGTATCATATACAGTACCTTCATTTAAGAAGTAGATTATTTGATAAAAATATTTGCCTATTATATGTATATTAATATTTTAGCAACATGGCTTCAGTTATCTGTATGTGTTTACGTTCTTACTGTATTAATGTTAATAGGAAGCAATTATTATAGTTAGGATTTTAATGTAGAAAAAAATCGCCTGCAAATATTTCTCTTCCTGATATTTTAGATTAAAAAATCACAAAAAAGTAGAATTATTTTGCTTCTTGTTCATTATATTAATGGGAATTTTGCTGACAGTATTTGATTTAAATTTTGGTTAAAGTTTCATAATTTGCAATGTTAAATTTTCTGATGAATTCGTATATGAACTTTTTCTTTCGCTTACAAAATTAAACGCTTGATTGAAAAAAATCGATTTCTCTTTTCTTTTGCATTGACTGATATATTTAGAATTGTATTTTCCAAAAAAAATCGTTCTTTTGTTTTGTTCATATTTTTTTAGTAGCAGTTCAGTTTTTTAGTATCAGTGTTTGTTTAAATTTGTGTAAATCTATAAAAAGTGTAAAAACCAGTTTTAAAATATCAAAATAATTTTGAAATGTTTGTTTTTATTACAAAGAAAAGAATGCATATGATAATTAAAAATATAATTTGTTATAATATTGCTCTATATTTGAAAAATATCAGTTGACAAAAAGGTATGAACCCTAGTTAATATTTAAATTATTTGGAGATTCCAATATTTAATGCATTAACAGTGCATATATTTGTACATAATGATATCGAAATTCCACATTGTTTAATTTGTTGAAGTTTTAAGACCTCTGACATCGAACGCCTATAATTTTAATCCATTGTCAAGTAATAGGGGACAAAACTAAGCTCAAAATTATTTGATGTTCTAAAATCTTCTCAGCAATGTGGGAGGCCTTTTACTAAAGGATTCCTTAGGATTCAAATTTAGCAGTTCAAAAATTTTATTGCCACCTCAAACAGTTATTTTTTTAATATAATCTTAAACTTTAAGTTTCTGTTGGAATAATTTTCATATGCAAGAAATAATCAAAGTAATAAAGTAACCAACCAAATGTGATATTTGCTGACTGAATTGAGAGAAACAAACAAGATTAATTCCTCTGTCAGTTAGGCTATTACAGTTTCAGTTGACAAGTTTAATAAAGGATTAGGTATATTTGTGGACAAGTTTGTATTACAAGTTTAATATAAAGGATTAGCCCATTTGGGAAAGGCATTGTTATCATAACTGAAAGGTAAAGAGTTTTATACTGACTTAGTTAAAGAGCCATTGCGTGTGTATGTTAATGGTGGCATGTGAAATAGATATTGGTTGAAATTATCTTCACATGAAATGAAACCTGTGTAGGAGCCTAGAAAATGTGAATGTTTTCTACATGTTTTCTTCTTTCAAATTACAAGCATTACCTACTTTTGTGGTTAGAATGCCACACAGATTAGGTGCCCCATTACATAAGACATTATCATTTTTGTTTCTTGTACTGAAAAGATGAAATTCTTAGCTGTCAGGAACTATAGAAAAAAAGTATGTTTGCACATAATCTGTTTTTGAACTTTGTAAGTATTCTCTAAAATTCTGTTCCATGTGTAATTGTTTCAGGTATTCTAACCAGATAATTGCTGTATTTTCCTGTATATAATCTGCAGATTATGTGTTTAGAAAAGTATCAAATTCCATTGTGTGCACTCACTACCATGAATAATCTGATTAAAAAAAACATTCTCTATCAAAAATGTTTCTAATAAAATTTTGAAAAAATGCAGTTTGTTTCTTAAAATAAAAAACAGATAGCGCCATGGCTCGATTATCTTAATTCATCTATAATCTGCTGTGTCCATTTGCATTCAAGAATGAATTTGGTCATTGTAAAGATAAAATAGTTGTAAAAACAGTAATCATCATTTCTGATTTTGTCTTAACCTGAGCTAATTCGTTCTAAAAATATTCTAATTCTTATATCAAGTGGAAGCAAAAACTTTTAAGTTATACAGCATATTTTAAAATAAAAGCTAGGGAGAAGATAAATAAAAAAAATGTTGACAAACGTATTAAAATAAGATTAATCAGCAGATTCTCGAGCTTCACTGCTCTCACTTGTTACTTTATATTCAATATCTAGAAAATGGTATTTTTTAGCAGAATAATATCAATCCCTTTCATTCAAGGATTATCCAATTTGTTTCTTGCACTATATTACTACTTACTTTTTTAGTAATCAAATGAGTGTGGAGAATTTGTTATTTTTTGTGACTTATTTTAAGGTTCAGGCAATGATTGAGATATGTAAAATGATTGAAAGCATATGGCTTTTATTTCTTAAGACTTTTATTTATTTAATCTACTTATACGTTGCTTATTTTGCTTATTTAGGAATCTTATCTGCTTAACTGATGGTTAAATGATTAATGTGCAACCATCAGTTAAGGAGACTTTTAGTTCTTGCCTTTAGTCTATTTCATATCCCACCTTTATCATTGATACTTGTAGTTATCTTTATTCTTCTTTGAACTATGAACCCCTTTTAAATTAGATATCATGTGTAAGTGACTGAAATACCAATTGTACTTCTTATTGATCATTGATTTGTTATCTGAATAGTTACTTTGGCTTTCAGTTACGTAGTTCCTTAGGTTTACTTCTACCTTTTGAATGAATGTTTGTTCACTGATATGTCTGGTTCATAATCATTCAATTTGTAAATCTTGTTGGAATTAGCCTTCATCTATAAAAAATGGTCATAGATTGATCAATCTGTTCGACGTATTAACTTACCTATTTTATTGCTATATTCAAAACACCACAGAATAATTTAATCAGTTATTCATAACTATATTGCCTGTTTGTGTATGAAATTTCATTGTAGTCTTAAATGTTAACTAAACTGCGAGTTATATAGTAAGAATTTTGGCCTTTAGTTCAATTTGTTTGACTCTCACCTTGGATGTGGATGTTTGTAAAATTTTGTATTTAATTTAAATTGTAGATCCTGGAAGAATTATTTCACATGCAGAAAGTGATAATTGAATACCAATTGCCTAATGAAACTAAATTACACCAGGCATAGATATTTGCAGTGATATAGAATCTTTAAATCATTCGTTTGGATTAAATTAGTTATTGCATAAATAAAATAAGTTTAGAATATATAAAAATCAATTTTCATAGCACTGCATTTCTGATGCATAACAGTATATGTATACTTATCTTTTAAAAATTAATTTCTCATAATAAGAATATAATTTTTGTTTCCTTGCAAATAGTAATACCTACATGGTAAAAAATTAACTCAAGATGATATTTTTAAAGGAAATTCTAATCACAATGAGTAAAAAATTTGTAAATTATTCAAATAATTTCTAATCTGATGTGAATTCTGAATTAATTTTTGTAAAGTTGTTTTGTGTTTAATAGGGAATACAATTTTTCTATCTAGTAAAATGATTTTATTTAACTTAAGTGCTATGAAAATTGAAATTAACTTAGTGGGTGTTATAAAAATCAAAGAAATGTATTTGTAATTGTCTGAGCAGGCAAGCAAGATAGCTTTAATTTCAAAAACTAAAAGAAATCTGTATTTTAAAAGCTGTGCTTATTAAAATTAAATCTTCTATAAAATTTAGTATTCAAATTAGTAATATTTATATTTTTGTGTTCATATGTTATTAATTTAAGTAATTATTTTAAATTTATTCAAGGAAGATATGTTATTTATGTACTTTAATTTGCATAAAATGAATTTATTTTATTCTTCATAAGCTGAAAATACCATGTGACAGTAGAAAATTGAATTCCTTGCTTAAATAATTCTCATTTTTAGTTCAGATAAAACAATTTAATATTTTATCATAATAAGCTTCTTTTTCTATTTTGCTAAGTGGAATTTGTTTTAGTGGGATTATTAATGGGATTTTTTAAACATTTGACATTTTAATTTTGTAGAGATCACTAAGTTAGAATATATTTTTTGCTTATGTTATTTAGAATATGTGATGTTTGTATTTTTAATTACAATAATTAATTGTTAAACTATGATCTTATATTTCTTGCAGAAAAAAAAATCTTAAAACCTAATACATTTTTATATCAAAGATTGTAAAAAAGGATTTAGATTAAATATAAAAATTTTACAACCAAAAGTATCTTAAAAAATTTTAGTCTTTCAGCTTAAAATATTTCAATTAAAAATATATTTTGCTATTTATATTAAATTTTATTTTTGTATGAAGAAATTTATTTTACCTTTTATTCTATATGTAAATAATTTTGTTATTAGAAATTTTTTCTTTTTAACAAATAAGGAAACAAAATTATTTTCCTATTTTCAGAGGTTTATGGTTTGATAAAGTTTATGGGACTCTTCTCAAAGTAGATGCTTATGGTAATATTTTAGTATGCTATCAAGGATTCAAGTTTTTAAAAACGTAAGTGACTTTAATGTATTTTAAAGTTAAGGTAAAAATGTTTTCAAATGTTGGTATATCGTATACTGCAACTGCATTTAAACTTTGGAAGACCTTGAAAATTATTTAGGATGTTTTTAAGTCTCTATTTTTGATTTACATTTTTTCTAAGTTTAATGTAAAAAAACTTTCAAACTTGAAAAGACATGGCCATATGAATCTTGATAGAATGTGTTTCATAATAACTTTTCATCATTGTAATATATATTTTTGCAACTATTTCTAGCTTAGATTTTTGTGATAAATGTTACTCTTAGAATTTATTTTCCTGTCAAATTCCTTTTAAATAGCTGATGTGATTCTGGAGGAGCATAATTAAAAGAAATATTTGTAACAATTATTATGTGTATTTAATGTTTAATTTTTAATATTAAGTAATATTTGTATGAAATTTACTAAAATGTTATAATACTGTTTTAGGATTCAGTGAGATTTTTTCAATATTTCAAGCTATCTTTAATTGTGGAAATGGTCAACTGACTAAGCTATTTCATAGATGCTAAAAGCTGTGGTTTTTAATCATAATTAATCTGATTTATTTTTCAGACAATATTACTACTGAATAGTTATACCTGAATGTTCATGTTTTGTAAAATTTATTTTAATAATTTTGATGTGTGTGTGTGTGGGAAATTTCTTTTATTCATTGTTTTATTAAAGAATCTTCTGATGACAATGTCCCTCTCCATACTGAATACATCTCCTGATCTGATATGCAGAATCCAGTAATGTAACACTCAAATTTGTGTGTACCTGGGGTACTACCTTCTTCTCTTTTAACACTTTGGACTTCGGTTTGGATCATAAAAGATGGAGAAAAATAAGACAATTCAGTGTTGGTAATTTGTAATAGATATTTTGTCTTGTTGAGGCTGTTGTGTTTGCATAGAAACAAGATATTTTGCCTTATGTAATTCTTTTTGTGCATATAGATTTGGATTGAATAATTATTATTTTATACCTTGTGTGTATTCATTGTGTATCCAGACTGTTGTGCTTTTAAGAATCATTTGTTTTTTTTTATATTTAAATTAAAGCCTTAAAAATCTATTGGGTTTTCTTATAAAATCTATGTTTGATCAATATAATATTTTTAAATATCCTTTTGATTTAAATTTGCTTATGATATAATTTTTTTTACCTTTCCATACCATTTAAATTTTTAAGATTTAAGACATATTTGTGTTGTATGAGTTAGCTCTTTCACCATATCAGTTCTATAACTTATTTCATATAGTATTTTTTACTAGGTCAGAAATTTACAACCTTTACCCAAATAAATTTATTCAGCTTGATGAATCTCGTGTTTCTGTTCTAAACACCTTGTTTAATTTGCCAGGTAAATTTATCTTTAAGTAACAGTTTCTTATAACTTTGTTCAAATTGTGGTATATTTTCTTATTTTTGTTATTTCTTTAGAGGCATATCTTCTCGCATGTTTAGTAGATTACTTTACAAATTGTGAACAGTTTATTCCGTAAGTATTACTTTCATTCCTTAGCTGCTTTCCTCTTTTAAATAAGATTTAATTTTTAAACTATGCAAATTTTATTTTCCTTATCAAAGTAATATAGCTGAAATCTTGGAAGTAAAGTGTTACATACATTACACATTAATATATACATTACACATTAATATATTTTGATACAATTTACATATCTTATTTTCTATTTAATTCTAATTTTGTATTGTTTTTTTCATTTAAGTTTTATAACACTAATAAAGTTTAAAAGTCTTGATGTTTGAAAATATAGGGAAGCTCTTAAATTAAAAAATTTACACTTATATATATATATATATGTATATATATAAAAAAATTTGTTTTCAATAGTGTAATTGATGTCTCATTTGATTACCTGTATTTCTATATAATAATGTTAATCTGGTTGTATATTTTTTGTCTTTACATTTTTTGTTGAATAATTTTTGACTTTTTCTTTTTAATATATGTTATTTAATGTCTGGTTACATTTCCTTATCTCATTGTAATCTGAAATAAGAATGATAATAGTTATTAGCATATAATATAGAATGTATATTTTTGATATTTCAATTGATTAATGCAAAGTGATTTTTTCTTGTCTTAACATATTGTGCTTATGATTTAAAATTGTCTGAAATTGAATTCTGATAAAGTTGGGAAACTAAATGTTGATGTTTGCTCTTCAATCTAAGAATTACAAATTCGCTTTACTAGAAATTGGAACTTTAAAATAATTTATTGTACTTTTGTGGTTTGATGGGATTTGAAAAAATTCTTACAATTAATATATGAATACACATTTTTGACTTGCCAATTTAAAAAATTAGCTCAATATAACTTTAAATTATTATAAATCATAATATCTTTGTATTACTTTAGAATTCATTCATTGTTATTTTAGTATTAATAGTTAATAATTTTATTAACAAAATAGACTTCTGAAGAATTTAAACTTATTGCAATACACTAATCGTGAAAAGTTTAATTACGCTCATATTTTTTATATTAAATTAGAAATAACATGGCTTATTACATTGTATAATTTTTGAAATTTGTGTGAAAATGAAGCTTATTTTTATTGAAACAATATATTTTTAGAATTTCTGAAAAGAAATTTTCTTTTTTACCATTTTCTGATTTAAATATGAGTATTAAATGAATTTAATATGTAAAAGTTTACAATACATAAATCTGTTATTTATTTTAGTGGAAACAATGGAATAAAAAGTGGCACAATCTTTATGGCTTATAATTCAATATTTCAAGATGTAAGAGATGCTATTGACTGGGTTCATATGCGTGTAGGTATTGTTTTTCTGTTTTAAGGATAATTTCTCATTGAGTAAATTTTATGGTTTACTTTTAGTGAATAGATACATAGTTTCATGGAAATAACTGATATCGTTTACCTTATTATCAATTTATGTTTCAATACTCTCTCTTAATATTTGCCTTCCTTACATTTGGAAGTTTCTTATAATCAATACCTAATCACTTCTTATAAGAATAATCTGTCCATGCTAATCTCATTACACAGACAAACTCATTTTAATGCAAGTTATTCACAAAGCTTAGGACACGTGTCAATGGCGTTATTAGCTATAAAACAGGTTTATGTGTAAGTATATATATATATATTACTGTGTGTGTACAAACTATTTTATTTTCCTATTCAATAATCTTATATGTAATCTTATGGGTTGTGTAATTTATTGTATACAGTATGTCCACTAAAATCACTTGCCATCCTCTTAATACCAAAGCGACTACTGCTACATGTATAAATGTGGTGTCTAAGATAAATAAAGCTGCTATGTAGTATGAATAAAACCACCCAGGCCGCCATTTTGTGGAAAACTGGAATTGGTATTATTTCTAAAATGGAAAGAGAGAAATATGATTTTCATAGTTGTCAAGCATTAATGACTTTGTAAGAAAGTACAATTTGTAAATGTTAATACAAAGAATAGAACAGTTCAAACAGGTCTTTATTTCTTCACTATTTTTTACACTATAATGTCATGAATCTTGAACGAAAAGAGGAATGATTTCTTATTGCAAAACATATCACAGTGTGGCTCAGTAGTATTGCTTATGTTCCCTAATGAAAAGTTTTCTGTTTTACTTTATAAGTCAGTGTTCAAACTAGAACAGCATCCTTGTTCTGTTTTACTTTATCAACAATAGATAATATGTAGATTTTATAAAATGTCACATGTGCACTCAACTCAATGTGCACTTGGTGTTAGAATTTTTGAAATGGGTAAATTCTTAAAGAATGTCCTGCTTGTTCACTTGAAACATCTATAAATAGACATCTTGAGGTTTTAGTGTGTTGATGCTCATGTTAGAGCAATTTTTCAAAACTAAATACTGTGAGTTTCTTCACACAATGAATATGAACGATTTAATAATTGGTTATTTGAGACTAGCCTGAAGATTATGCCACTAATATTTCCCAGAAGGCTTACAACTATCTCCTCAAAACATTTAAGGTGGGGATAACAAGTACAACTGAATGACTTGTTAGTATATGCTGTCACATATATGAAATGCAGCAAAAGAGATCAATTAATGCTGTGTCCCTCTAAAAGTCAGGTTTTGAAAATCCTAGGCAAATTAATTTCATCAATATCAACAAATACCTTGACAGGTTTTGCTGGACGTAATGGCAGAATGATTACAGGGTGCGATTATGAAGAACTAATTAGAAAATCATAATGGGATAAATCATAATATGGACAAAAAATACAAATGTTTGTAAAAACTTAAATTAATTGTATGGCAAATTATGTCCTTTGATAATGAACTGTAAACAAAGTACCCTATTTTATTATATTTCATTTTTTATAAGTTGTGCTATTAATTTTAAAGAATTAGTTATTATGAAATTTAATTATTCAAGTGTTGTTGACTATGTCTTATCACATTTTAAATGTACTAAAAATTGTAGATTATTTATCCAGGCCTATTTTTTGTAACACTTGCCTTGCTGGAATAAGAAAACGTTTGATATGTTTTGCCAACACACATTTATATTAAATTAGAATAATATCTGTACAATTTTTGATTTTTAATTCTGATCAAAATTTTTCCATATAATGTTTTTCCATTATATAGTTTGTCATGTTTGATGAAAAGTAATATATTAAACATAAAATAATTTATCATGTCTAGAAGTGTCTATAAAAAACATTTCCTAGTGCATTAAGGATATATTAGGTTTTGCTAATAACATTAGAATACTCGGTAGAGCATTATTTATGTGGTATAGTTACATGGTTACAATTAAGATTTACATATGACATCTGCCTTTTTAAGTACAATAAAATAATAAGACAAAAATCCTAAAAACTTAAAACATCAATAAAATTAATAAAGAAATTCCAATATAATTAAAATATTCAGGTTACACATGGTTTTTTAAATATGAAGTTTTCCTTATTAGTCTACCTGATGTCTATTTTTGAATCTTCTACTGAGTCGTGATGCTAAAGGTTATTGAAACTTGGCACAATTTAGGATGAAGTGATGATAAAAATCAATCATCCCCTTAGAGTATTAATCAGAAGGTCTGACAGTTGAGATAATATTTCAACATCAATGGAACTAGCATCTTAATCATACTTTGCTTGATTTGTCGTACTTGCAGCATTTCAAAATTGGGTTTCTCGAATTGGAAATTCAATCTTTGTGTCCGGTTTCCAAAGTTGCAGGGACTTTAACTCTAGAGGTCGATGATGAAAGGTCGCTTTTATTTTGCATTTTTTATTCTTGAATGTGTAATTCAGTAGACACCAATGAAGTGGTGATTTAATAAAAAATCTTTAACCCATGACAATCTTTTAATTCTAAATGAATAAAATTAGAGGACTTAAGAAAGTGAATAAAACTAGTGTATTTTTCCTTAATATAAATCTGTTGTTGCTATGTAAAACACAATATTTTTTAGCGACTGCACTTAAGATTGTCAGCAATGAGTAATGTAGCTAATATTTAGTACAAAACCTTGATTTATTCAGGAATTTTGTTAATACTTGTATATTTTCAATCAAGTACGCATATCTGTCTCTTTAATGTGTTTTTCATCAAACATTTCATGAATGCAATTTGGGTAAAGTGTTCTAAACTGAGAAAACTGAAATAATTATGTATATTCTTGATTATTATGCAATATATTTGATTGTTTTGCTTGTAATACAATGGTGATTGATAAAATTTGCTTATAATATTTGTGAAGTGAATCACATGAGAATTTTTGCCTTTAAAATTTTTACCAATTCTAATTATGTCATAGAATTCTTATGAAATTGTCCATTTATACTAAATTTATTAAAGCCAAGAATTGATTAATGCTTAGTACTTTTTTAATTCTGATCATTGATAATAAAAGTTTTATTTTTTTTACATTATAAGTAGATGGTATTTAAGATCATGAAAGGTCATGTATTCCATATCATTTAGTAATAAATTATCATATTTCTAATGTAATTAAGTTTATTTAAAATCATTGATATTAGTTTCAGCATCAATTTGTTCAATCCATAAATATGTTAAATAACTATATTTTCACTTAACGTAAATGTGAACTTTTTAAATATTTTTCATTTTCATATATTGATGTCAATTTTAAGTATTTGATAATATTTTTTAATTAAATAGTCTTCTGGAAGTATTTTTCCATTATTTCAGTTTTGAAGTTCAAGTGAATTGAATTTAGTGATGTGTAATAAAAGTGGAATAAAATGTATTAACTGTAATATAAAATATTTTCAGTAACTTGAATTGAATAAAATAGTGTACTCATCATATAAAAGTTTCTTTATTTTTTGTGGTTTTCTTATAAATTTGTATTGTATACATTATGGTTAAACTTTTTTGATACCTGAACATATTTTTTTCTTAATTTATAATTTAATTTTTGGTTTACTTGCACTTCAGTAAATATTTAAAAATTGGTTTTTCTTTGATTGAACTCATGTGAGTCAGTAAATATGTAGGGAACGATTAAATTTGTCACGAATTGGAGAAAATTTTGTGAGGGTTTCTTGTATGAAATTTGAAAATCAGAATATGTATTTAACACATATTCAACCACAATATGTTAAAGTAAATATTATCAAAATTTACTTTTTGAGAATATGCTATGATTACTATGACTATACATTTAAAACTATATATTGCTTTTAGGATTACTCCATAACTATCTCAATGGTAGAAGGAATTGTTGGATCATTTCCTTTTTCTATTCTATTATTACCTTATATACTTTAATAGTTCTCTCTAGTTAACTTTTCAAATTACCTGAAAAATTCTGGATATTTTGATTTATATTTGAAATTCTGAAAAACTGAAAATGTTTCACTACATATTGAATCCTAATAATTATTTTCTTTTAATAACGAATAAGAAAATAGAAATATATGAAAAATGATACTCCATTATTTGATCTTTTGTGGAAGAGTCAAGAGGTAGTTTTCATTTGAAGTGATTGTGAATGTAAATTGTTCCATATTATTTCCATTTTAAAATTTCAATTTTAATTATATTATTTGTAAATATTAATTTAATATATTTATATAATATCTATAAAGTTTAGAGTTTTTTATAATTTTCATATCTGGTATTTCTTGTAGGTATTTTGATAAGTATTTTAACTATGTATGAGATCTTATGAAAATTTGATAGAAATTTTGAAAATTATTTCATTGATAATAGTCATCAAAATAACTTTTTGCTTCTTCAAACATAGTTATTTGTTATCAACAATATTTTTGTTCTAGTACTCATAAATGAGTATTACTGAATAATTCACTCTTTTAATTTACATAATTTTTGTGTGTATGTATATGAAATAAAATTTTTACTTATTTATTTTCACTCTCAAAATTATTATACTTACACATATATTCTACCTATAGCAAAGAATAGCTCCTGCCAAGTAATCTAGGGACAGTTTCTATAGTAATAACTGTCTATTTCATACAGGAATTAAATTTGTTATCAATTGATAATATTTAAAGTAATTCAAAATGTGTTCAATTAACTAAAGTTGGTACTTTTCTGGCTTCTCCTGTCAAAAATAGAATATATATTTTGTCCCTACAACAGACAGGCTCAGACAAAGTAGGGGACCTATTTTCTTAGTAGGCAGACAATATATGTTTATATTGAATTTAATCAATGACTATTGTGTGTGCGGAGTTGGCAGCCGAATGGCTTGTGGTTTTGCTTTTAGTTTAATAGTTTGTTAGTTCAAATCCTTGGGCTCGAATGTTTGTAGTATTTTGGAATTCACTTTAATCCGTATGTCTGTCTATTAAGCCCTCATGTCTAAAAAATGACCATTGAGAGACAAACTAAACTATATCTGTTGCTTTCAAAATTTTTATTATATAACTTAGGTGATTATATTTTGGTTCTTCATTGTAGATTCAACAGTCAAGGTAGCTCTGCTAAAAACATTTTGCAGTGGCTCCAAATTTAAAATAATCTACCTTCATTTGTTGGTGTCTCTCACTTTGTACATTTTGGTTGGAATGGAGAGAAAGTATTTTATTATTTTCAAATATTTCCTACAATAATCCAAATTATAAAGTCACTGTAAACAAAGATTCATTTGTTTAAATTTCAATTGTTTCCTATAATAATTTCTAAATCTAAAACCCTCCTATTTCTAGTAATCCTTAATATCCTTTTCCATGATGGCAAATGAAAAGCGTCATTAAAAAGAGTTCTGAAACAATTTGTGGAAATTCTTGCATCTAACAATATTGATAGCTATCATAAGGTCACAAATCAGTCTTAAGTATTTTGTAAATTTATATCATTTAGAAAGCATGTATATATATTATTAAATGTAGAGAATTGGCAATAAAATTTTCTTTAGTTTATTTACAATAACATTTCATTTTTAACGTTTACTTTTCAACCGAAAAGTTTAATTATGTGAACTATGAGATTATTGGTTTTATATTTTATACATGCTAAAATTTATTTGGGTTGATAACTTATATTTTTTTTATTCTGTATAGGGTTCATTGAAAAATGAGACTGTAAATTATCCTGAAAAATACTTGAATCGTGATGAACGTCTTCCTATGCTTTTTGATAGGTAAGTAATAAATGTGGTTTCTAAAAAATAAACTTAATTTGGCTAATTTTAAATCTTGTATATGTATGCATTGCTTAAGTATACTTTTAAACTACCATTTATTAATAAATTATAATTTGCTTCTCTAAATTGTTATTAAATTAATATTAGCTAAAATCTAGATATATTTTAAAATTTCAACACTAATTATATCTGACACTGATTGTATTAATAAATACTACTTATAATATCAGAGATAGTATTAGGGTCATCTCTTGAAAGTTAATTTCCCATGCCTGTAAAAGATGGCTCTGCAATATGATCAGAACATACTTGTAAGGTAGATTGTGGGTGTAGCTATCATATGCTGCAATCCTAATTTTTAGATAGCTTATATTAAATTTGTTATAGTACACAAAGCTGTTGGCTTTTATTTCTTGTTCTACTGACTGCAAATTATACCTGTAAAAGTTGAATATTACTGTGCAACTTTAAAGAACTTGCTAGGATCCATTCAGAACAACAGGTATGGGAAATTCAATACTTGTGTTTTGTTACTCAACATTAACCCATTACCTCATATGGTGAATTCCACAAAAAGCTGATTTAAAATTATAGCTGGTAAGTGTTTGACAATCCACCCTCTAGTCCTGAGCTTACTCCCAGAAATATTTATCTGTTCCTTGCACTTGAAGAAATTCCTGTCTCTTTCAAACAGATGAAGACATGCAGACAGCTGTGAAATGTTGATTAAATTCTTATATGGCATATTCTATGATACTGAAATACAAAAACTTAAAACCATGGTGTGAAAAGTGCTACCATTCTTATTGTTCTTATATTGTAAAGTAGCTGAAATATTGTATGTTTTGCAATAAATCTTTCTTGCTAATTGTTTTATTTTTTTATTAGCCATATGAAACTTTCTTTCTGGATAACTTTCCTTGTATTCCTGTTTTATTTTTAATAAAGATTACAAATGCAGAAGTTAAATGGTATAATGTGAAAATTCTTCTAAAGTAAAAAATTCAGTATTTTTAATTATAATTTTAGACTTCATTATATATTGATATATTAAGTAAAATTTTCAAATTAATGAAAGATGAAAGTAGAAGTAATAAAAAATCTCGAAAGTAATTTTGAACTAACATTCTTGTATATCATTTGATTAAATATGAAAAATGAAACTACAAAAGTCTTACTCTTGGCGCAGCATGTCCAATTTTGGACCTTGCGCCATAAAACCCAACCAACCATTAAATATGAAAAAAGAAATTGAAAATATATATAATCTTTAATTATTTGATTGAAATTCACAATGAAACTTTTAAATCTTCTAAAACTGTTTCAAATTATTTAAACTTATTCATTTTCTGCTTGAATTTGGGAGAGATGAAAATGATAAATTGCTTGCACTGGATAAACTTTGGTTAAAGATTCCAAAGCATATGATGAAGCTCAAAATATCTAAATCTCGGAGAGTACTAGATGTGATGTATAAACATTTGAGATGAGTTTTGGATTTAGTAAAGGTTTTAATGCAGATTTGAATGTTAGATGAAAAAAACAGATTAAAGCAGGAATAACAATCAGGAAGAAATATTGTGGTACAAAATATTGTAGTATTGATTATTTTGGGGGCAGGAATAAAAAACTTATGTTTTTCCAGAAAATATTTAGTACCATAAATTGAAGGAAATATGAGTAGAATGAGCAAGGTAATGAATAATGCTTATGAGTGCCTTTTTAATGTGAAAGGCATTGTGCGTCTCTTAATTGCAGGGGCATCTTCTATCAAATTAAAGAATTTGAACGATTTTTTAAATAAATATGCTTGTTTTTTATTTAAAGTTGATTACATATGTATGAGTTTAATGAAAGAAATTCTAAAATTTTGCAATTGCACAAGTAGCTTTTCCCATTGATTCTTTGCATTTTTATGTATCATCATCATTCATAGTGCACCAGCCCAGGATGGGCGAAGTCCTTCTGAACCAGTTTCTTCCAGCTACCTCTACTGGCAGCCAAACACCTCCAATTTTTTGTTCCAAGGACCCTTCAGTCTTCTTCGAGTGCATCCACCCATCTCATCTTTTAGCTTCCTCTTCTTCTTACACTGATGGGTTTTGCAAAAAAATTTCCCCTAGTGTTTTATTGTCTTTCATTCTAATAGCATGTCCAACCCAATTAAGATGGCTTACTTTAATATGATGTACAACGTCTGGCTCCTTGTACATTCGGTAGATTTCTGTATTGTATATTTTTATGTATATGATTACCTTTAATTTTCTTTGAATTACCTTTCTCATATTCTGTATTTGGCTTAAGTGCAAATCATACAATGATAGTTTAATAAAAGTAATTATGCAATCTTACTAATGAATACACAGTGATAGTTCCAATACTCTTTCATCTATGTATGCATAAAATGTGTTTTGCTGATTGAACAATCGAATGGTTAGCAATATGATCTACATTTCAAGCTCATGGGTTTGTTACCGACTTCGACCAGGAACAAGTAAATTCATTGCTGTAATTACTTGAGCAGTGAATTTAAATTCTAGGTTCTATCCAGTGATTTGCTTTATGCAAAAATAATTAAGTGACCACCAGAACAAAAAATAACTGTTTATATGTGGCCTGAAGTTGATAAATATTTAGTTTCTTTTAATAGTTGATGCATTACAACTATCACATATTTTTATTCACAACTCTTTACAGGATAATATTTTTTAAACATTAATCTCCGTATGTAGTTTTCTGAAAGCTCTCTTGCACATTATGATTATTAATGTAAAATTAAATGTACCATACTTTTAAATAGTATTCACTTATTAATAATTTTAAATATATTTTTGTAGTGTGATTTCTGTGTCTTTCCTAAAACTTGTACAGTTATAAACTAAGATTTTAATAAATACAAATGAGCTAATTTTTTCAATGCTGTATTCAAATATCTGAGTAAAATGTTGTTAAATATTACTGTCAACTCCGTTTTATAAAGTAAATTTCATATATTTTGTAAAATTAGTTTACAAACTCACATTTGATGAAAATTTAATTTGTAGTTAAATTTTCATCAAATGTGAGTTTGCATGGTCATCAAATGTGAGTTGTGAGTAATAATTGCTCATGTATAAGTTAATGTTGGACGAAAGGATATCAGTTCATCTTCAATTGGTCTTTTGTACCTATTTGTAATAAATAGAAAAATTCAAATGGATTTTTTTAAACTTAAAATTTATATGTTATATATGGCTCTGTTGGAAAAATTAATCCAAGTAATTGAGATTTTTAGCTCAAATGTCACACAAGAACAAATATAGTAAAAAGGACAAACATTTAGAAGTAAAAATCAGAGCAAAATAACCAGAGGACAGAAGTAAAAATACTTGACAGTTTGTATATTATATGACAGAATGTTAATCTTATTTTTGGACTGCTTACATTTTTGTGATTCAATATTTAGTTAAGTATTTTTTCAAGGATATAGAATTGAAAACTATTAAAATGTATTAGAAAAGGGGAATTGCTCTTGTATGAGAGAATGTTGGGTGAAAGTATATTAACTTATATTTGAATTTAAAGAACTTGGAAATTGATTTAATGTTTTTATGAGTACAATTAAAATATCAATGTATATAATAAAATATTACTTGAATAATTAAAGTAATGTTTTAGTTTATAATTGTAATACTAATTGTGAAATATTTTTAATTTAATTGTTTAATTTTTCATATAATTTTTCATCATATATATGTTTTAGTCATCTCCAAATGAAACATGTGTCATTTATAATTTATCATTTTAATGCTTAAAATTTCTTATTTTCTTAGAATGCATGAAGTTGGAAAAAAAACTTTTCTTCTTACAAATAGTGATTATGCTTATACTGCTGTAAGTATCTTTGACTTCAAAAATTACCATTAGTTTTCTTTTCATTAATTTTTTAACAATGAAACAACTTTAATATAAGATGTCAAAATTTACTTGTATTCAGCAAGTATCTGGAATGAATTCTCCAATTATGTCTTTTACATTTTAATGATATACTTTATGTGATCAATGGTATTTCTTTATTATTATACATTTTTATATACACGATATAAATATTAAAATATCATTTTTAACCCAAAAGTAAATATTTCAAAGCATGAGTTAAAGACTGAAATAAAATAGCTGTCTCATGAAAGATTTAAAATACAACATTACTGCATTGTCACAAATTGATAACTAAGATTTTTTTTAATTATTATATTGTTTGGAATTCTCCAACTTACTGTAGCATTCATTTGTTTATTTAATTAATGGAATTAAAATTTCTGTTCATGAAAAATAGCGTGATAAATGGAAAATTACTCAATTATTTCATCATTTGTATAAATGGATTACATGAGGCCAATTTTTCTCACTCTTTTTTAATATGGTTCCCTATGTTTAAGTATTTATAAATTAAAAATGTACTGTATAAATAAAGTATGTAGTATATTTACCTTGAAAATTCTTTTTCCATATTTTTTAATTATTTCTATGTGTTTAATATTTTTAAAACTTTGAGCAGGTGAAACATTTTATGATTATAATGCTATTATGTTACAAAGTATAAATAATATCTTCTTAAACATTTTGAACTTTTATTCTTTCTTCCAGAATATTTATTCTTTTTGCTCTATTTGTTTTTCGTTAACCACGATTTTTTTTCTTTTTGATAAAGCATTTGTTTACTGGATTGCAGCATGAGAACATTACTTTCCAGCATTTGATTCCAAAAAGAACTGATGCATTATTCAAAATTCTCTTCTTTTTTTTTTACAAATCTTTTTACATATCCAAAATTTCACCTGATAATAACAAAATTTTCTTTACATAGATCCTAAATCTGACATTATTTCATTTCCTCCTCCAAAGTTAACTGCATGATAATTTTAATTTCAGGTTGCCAAATAAATTAAGTATTTTTTCCTTTTTGGCATTCTTTTATTTCATAACTAGAAAACAATTTATAGTTTTGGCAAATAACTACATTGGTTTTACTCAAATGGACTCCAGATCACTCCAGAACCAATCATTTGATGGCAAACATAAATATGATATGAAGTATCTAATTTACCAATAATATTCATTTTGTGCTCAAACCTATGAAACAGTATAGGAAAACAAAGTAGCATGATGTCAGAATTTCTGTGTATGAACACAATGTTTTAATAATAAGAATATTACTTTGACTGATTTCATTCTTATTAGAATCCTCAGGAGATTTTATTTATAAGTGTTGCTATGAATAATATACTGTATGTTATTGTGAATTGCAATTTTTTAGAATAAATTGCTTATAATGTAAATATTTTAATGAATTATCTTTTTACTACTTGTGTAATATATTTGATAAGGAAGTTAATTTTTATTTTTAATGAAACATTTATTTTTCAGCAAATTATGTCTTATTTATTTGACATCCCATCTGAGAATAAGGTAAGAATGTTTCTTGAATCTTTCAAATTTTTGCTCTTAATACATGTATTTTAATTTAAATAAAAAAGTTTCTTTACTTATATTTTGTTTATTTGTCGCACTTTTGAAAAATATGTTTAGAATGATATTTCTTGTGTTCATTTTATTATTCATATGATATCTGTAGTTTCATATTTTTTCCTTGTTATTAATTCTGGTGATAATTTGATAGGCTGGAAAACTAAAATATTTTATTTTGCTGTAGGTTTTTGTAATAAATTCAATGTAGTAAAATCAATTAATAGTTATCTTACAAAAATTGCAAATTTTCATGCAATCATGATATAATTCGTGACAAAATATAAATATTTTCTATAAAAATGAGAACTCTGAGAAATCAATGTCGTACTTACACATATGAGATCTTTAAGTCAACTATTAAAATTTTATTTATTGGTAATGTTATTTTGTAAAAAAATAAACTGATTAGTTCAGATTTGTAAATATTTTGTACTCTTAAGAGTATTCCTTATAACTGTTGCAATGTTTTCTGTTAAATTTAAGTTTGTTTGAAAATTGGTGATAAATAAAAAAAATTTGCAAATGATATTTTAAAACCATACAAAATTTGCTTTTATTAATTCCCTATTATTCTATGAGCAACAAAGTTAGAATTAAAGAATGCTTGTAGACTATATTCCCTGAGAGTCTAGTTTCATTATAACATCTTCTGTTATGCTGTTCAGAATTTTTGTTAATGTTTCTTGTAACAATAAAATGCAAGAATTTCAAATTTGAAAGTTCTGTAATTGGAGTTAAAGCTAAAAAAAATATCAATGCTGTTATTAATAGTTTAAGAATTTCTATAAATAGGTTATTTATTAAGTATTTAAAATACATTCCTGATAAGATACTTTTTTTAAATATCTAATGTTCAAAACGTCCACTGCCTAAAATGTACTCTGCTTAAAATTCTAATGTTTAGACATTTAAAAATGAAGATATTTTAATGTTTAAAAAAGTATCTTGTCAGGAAACACTTGTAATGAAATATTTCATGATATTATTAATTATTTCTTCCTGTAAAGTCAGTAACTTAATTTAAGAATTTATACGCACAAAAAACAATGTTTTTAATGGATTTCTTGAATTTCAAATGAAAAAAACAAAAATTTGGAAATATTGAATATCTATTCAGTTTTATTTTAATCTAGCATTTATACCTTTCTAGAGTCTATGCAAAGTGTACCATAAAAAAAAAGTTTTCAATATGACTCAACAAAAAACTGTAGAAGATACTGATTTACATGGTTACCAACTCTATGATTTTATCAGGAAACTCCTGACTTTTCATCATTTCTCTTGATTTCCCAATAATGTATGAAATTCTGCTGATTGTTGGTAATTTCAGAAAAAGAAATTAAAAAAAGAGCTGAATTTTTGCAATAAAAAAAAGTTTGAGTTGTGCTAGCAACTTAAAATATCAACAGATGGCACAATAATATGATATATATTATTTTTAAATCGCTCAGTTTCGAGTCCGCCGTGTTAGGATGATGCTGAAACCATAAACTACCGAGATTCCTCTGAGTTGGCAGTCTTATAAATAACATCCAGATCAGACACCAAGTGGTTGTTTATGTAGGAAGTTCAATTGAGAGGCATATCACTAGATATTAGTTATTTAAATAGGAGGAAATATTTCTGTCAAAGTATTCGTCACTGAACTATATTTATTTAGTAATGAATTTTATGTAATTTTAGTAAAGTTTCCTTTTAAAATATTGGAACATAAACGTTAATGTTTATTTTATTATTATTATTATTATTTTTACATGTAGCATATATTCTTTTATCTTTCGCAGTTCCTTTATAAGGTGGATGAATATTTTATTAAAAAATTACGATTAACAAAAAACTTTTAACATAAATCATTCTAGGAATGTATACTCTAAAGAATAAAATTGTCTTTTTTCGGTACTACCGTTTTAAACATTCTGTTTCAAACAAAAATGTCGCTAGTGTCTCCTGATTTTTTTTCTTCACAATCAGTAGAATCTACTTATGTTTTTCCTTCCAAGGTCGGCTGGTTATGTAATTATATGTCCAGACATACTCAATTTTGCATAGTAGTTATTGAGAACATATCTTTGAAATCATTTGTTCATTAGCAGAAATAACTTTAAGTGAGATTTATATCATTGCTGTTGTATAGTGAAATAAGAGCAGTTCTGACGCATAATATGCATAATTTAATCTAGATTAGTACATAGGAGAAATTACAGTTGAATTGATTAATTACTGTCTACATAATGAGATTATGTTCAGGTAATACAGAGGATATTCGAAAGGGAAACTTTTACTCTAGGAAACACCGAGAGAGAAGGCTGGAAATCTCAATAACATTGAGAATATTTTTCTGTAAAAAATATGGTTGACAAAGATTGATAAGTGACATATGAGCAGATAGAAGAGACTTTATACTTTTATGTACCAGCAATTCATTTCATTCTGGAGATCATTTACATATAAAGAAACTTAGTTGTATATCTGAATGCTGATTTGGCTGACGAAAGAGCAGATGTCTTGTCATATGATTTGGTCTTAAAAAATGCTGAAAGTGTTTGATGAGAGATAATCTTAATATGTTAATAGCTTTGTGACAGGTGACCAGATTTAGCGGTACTATTATAATGTGATAATAAAAATTAGGTGTTTGATGAGGTCACACTCATAGCTGTTAGAAAATCTCAATTTAATTAGAAAAAGATGACAAGTGTATTTTTCAAATCAAGTGGAATTACTGAGCATGTCATGTTGTACACCAGACAGTCACAGCCAGATGGTACATTGACCAGTGGCCACTTAGTGCCATACAATCCATGGAAAATCTGTTTAAAATCAAGAATAGACTCCTGGTGTATCCACCATGACACAGCTCCATCTCACTGTGCCAAAGCCTATACCTGGTATTTGACTACTACTGGAGTGAAATTTCTGGAATACCTCCCTTAAATGCAAACTTTACTCACAGTGATTTTGCATGGTTTCCGCTTGTGAAAATGAAGTTGAATGGAAAACGATTTGGTAGTGCCAAGAGCTTTCTGAAGGCCAAGACAAGGAGTGTGTTTCACTCCCAATATGAAACTTGACAAAGATGGTTTAATGTTTAATTTTGGCACATGGAGAAGTATATTGAATATAATGTAAATTACTTTAAAAAATTTAATAAATAAAGCTTTATTGCAAAAGTTTTACATTTCTATTTATAGGTTATAAAAAAAAGCCTTAGATTGAACTTTTAGGTTTTAAAACTAGAACTAAGAAGCTTTGTCTAAAATTACATACTGTTGTGAGCATGTGTCAGTAATTGTACTCTGAATTTTATTTTCTTGGGCATTATTTTTTTCATTTAAATCAAATGCCTTGTTTCCATTGTGTTTATGGAACAATTTTAACAGCATGATTGCAGCTTTAGTGGAATCAAGGAGGATTATCGTCGGTTAAAATTTTAATCGCCAATAAAAGACAATCTTATGAATTATGTTATGTAAGATTGTGTTAGTATTTATATAGTAGTATGGATTTTCTTTTTACATTTTTTATTAAATTCAACTCTTTCATTGTGCTTATGAAATTTTAACTTTGTATGATTTGAATTATTAGTAGAATCGTCTTGTATAAGACTAATTCTAGTCCTTTGCTTTTGTTATTTATACTCAAATCATATAATTCTATATTAGTTTTATCCCTTGAATTATTAACGATGCTTATTTTCAGATATTTTAAAGCTTAAGTTTGAATTATATTAAATTAAGATTCATTTGTATGAAATTTAATGGAAATTTATTTTATTTGAAACAGAAAGACTGGAAAGAATACTTTGACTATATATTAGTTGATGCAAGGAAACCATTGTTTTTTGGTGAAGGAACAACTTTACGACAAGTTGACACTGTAAGTATAAATTAAAAACACTGCCATAAATTATATTTTACTGAGAGATAATTACACAACTTATTTTCATAAAATAAATATCTTTATTATAAGTCATTCAGAAGAATAATTATTGAAAATGAGCAAGTTTGAAAAAAAAATATCACACTCTGATAAACTTGTTTATTGCACAAGTTTAGTTTTTTATTTTATTTATTATTTATTTATTTATTATTATTTATTATTTTTTTTGCTGATGTGTAACTGTTTTAATGGGAATTTTTGAGCAAATTAATTGAACATCTGCAAACTAACTACTTTATGATGTCTTTCAGTGAATTTATTCTTTGATTAATCCATCATTGAATCTAATTTCTTTTGTTTTTAGTTATCATTAGCAAATTTAGGTTTATTTAATTTATTTATAACTGTAAAAGCTCCTGTAAGACTGATCCATGATCTGGTTTTCAGTTTATAAGCTTGTATTTTACTTCATACTACCAAGTTTATAACTAAATGATTAGCATTATTGCCTTGCATTCAATTACTCCCACCCAGAACATTATTCTTATAATGGTTCAAAATATATTTTAACTATTAGTCTCATTAAAATTAAAGCTATTGTGCAAAAATGTCTGTCAATCATTTTTGCACAAATCAAACTAAACTCATCCTGGTTATTTAATAAATTTGGAGTCTTCTTTAAACTAGTCCCCATTAACTCGCCCTTAATAACAAAATATACTAAGGAGCAATTAACTGAAAATTGATTTTATATAAAATTGTAAAGGAAATGTTTTAGTAATAAAGTTATAAATGAAATTACCAAAAGTATTAAAGTTTTTTAATGTCTATAAATAATAGTCCTTTTTATTTTTTACTTTTTTTGCGATTGTTGCATACAATAAATTTTAAAATATACTGAACTACGTTAACTTACTTTGGTTGATATTAAATTATTCAATAAATATTTTGATATGAGAGCTTTCAGTGGTATGCTGGTAAGGTATTATTTTTCTACTTGAAGTTTCCAGGTTTGATCTGAAATACTATTAACATTGAGTGTTTCTGTTTTTATCATCTGTGCATCTGTTGGGCTGAGCTTTCACTTGAATAGTAGAGATGACATTGTTTAACAATTTATAGATTCAAATCTATTTTCTTACCTTGGTTTTTATTGTGATTTGTCATTTACTGCTGGACTGTATAGAAATATTTTATAGCCATGACTCAGGTTTTCTTTAGAAGATATTTGTTAGGTTATTGAAAACTGTTCAATCAATAGTTGGATTCATAACTTCCAATACCTGTATGTGTTGATCACTATGAATTGTAACTGAGATGGCAGCCATATAATTTTAGTGCTCTTGCCTTCTGTTCAACTGTATGAAGTTTCAAATCCCACCCTGTATTTGGATATTTTTAGTGGTTTCGAATTCACTTCAAATTATAGGTTTAATTAGTCCTTATGTGTAAAAAATAACAGTTGAACAGTAAACAAACTAAACCACAGTGAATCGTAACTTCCAGCAAGTCAAAACGTTGTTTAAGTCTTTCTTCAAAGTACTAGTAATATTTTCATTTAAATGTTATTTTATTATTTCTGTTTAAAATATTATAATGTAAACATTTTTCTTTCTAGGAAACTGGCTCACTTAAAATTGGTTGTCATGTTGGTCCCTTAAATCCTGGTCAAGTATATTCTGGAGGTGAATTTGGTTTTAACTCCTAAATCTTGTAGAATAATTTTATTTAGTCAATTGGTTTTAGATTAAAAATTAGCATTTAATTATCTAATAAAGTTTATTGCTTTTATTTATTTTTCAAAACACAATACATTTACACATTTTAAAAATATTATGAATGTGTAACTGTTTTTGTATTTAAGCAGTATTCTATCTGTGATCTTCCCATAAAAAATCAATATTTATTCATGTTAATTTTGCTAGAAAATTATATATAATTTTAGACTTATTAATTTTTGAAATATAAAACCTCTAATGTATGTTAATCATATGAGACTTATGATAAAGATTTTACAATATGCTCTTAAAAACATTTTAGATATTAAGAAAATATATTGGAAGTACTTGCTAAGCACTTAACAAGTTATATTCAATAATATAAAAGCACTGATGCATTTGTGAATTTTCGGTTTATAATTTACATTTCTTGCATGAAAAGAGTGAGCAAATGTTCAGTTTAAATGAAGTAGTGTATTCACCTAAATGATTCTCTGTTATGAAAAGCGAAGCTATCAGCTGAATGATTTAAAATTTATGGGCTAAATTTCCAGCTCTGGCATTGTGGCACTAAACCAAGCTTTTAGATAGAAAGTTTTTAGAATTAAAACTGATTAATGATTATTATATATTTAATAAGGTTCTCATTTGTTGTCCTAAAATCGATATAAATTGTTAAAAGGATTTTGAAGCAACTGTATGAAATCTCAAAGGAACTTACATTTATGAAGGTGCAAAAATTAGTACCTGTTCTGATTTAGTAATTAGTAAAAATTACACAGTCCTGAAGGTTTCATTTTTATTAAAAATTAAAATTCAATACAACGACGATATTAAATATTAGAAATTGACATTCATTTTTCATGAAATTCAATTGCAGTATTAAATTAACTCAAAACTAAGAAATAGAGAAAACAATGTACATTATCACTTATGAAAGATAATTACCCTTAATGTGTGTGTGTGCATGTGTGGACAAGTTGTACAATATATGAAGACTTATTGGTTTCTGTTCAGAGATTTTCTTCATTAAAAGTTAGGATATTCAGATTCCCAAATTATGTGTACTAATTATTAAAACTGCTATAAATTAATAGAATTATACTATTAATGAAATGCATCATTTAACCCTGCAACAATGAACTATTTGAGTAAAGTGATCATAGAGAGAAAGTTATACAATACAGAAATTCACTGATCAGTTGTCATAATTAGAGGAAGATTTTGAATAATAATTAATGGTAACATTATTTAAGTAATAAGCAAAAGAATATGAAAAGTACTAAAAATTAAAAAATTAAATAGAGCTGATTATGATGCTATTCGAAAATTTTCATCAAGAAAATATTTTGTTTTGGAGAGAAACCCAATCATGATTATTCTTATAGTAGAAAATAAAAAGAATTTCTATAAGTATAGAATTCTAATCAGAAGAATATAAAGTCTTGAATTCTCTAGATAAAATTGATGTTTGGGAATATTGTAATTTGTGTATTAAAATTTTTGAATGCTATATATCTCTCTGCTTTGAATCCGTCATTGTTTGGTTAAAGAATCAGGAGCTAGTTCAAGATGTCCCAATTTTCATAAAAGTATTTTCTCAGAAAATTAGGAATCCTACTCTGCATTTATTGAAGATGTATCCCATCTGATGCATTGTGTTGTTAGCATATCTGTATTAACAGAATTGCATAGTACTTTTAATCATACAAGTGGACAAGAATTTAAAACATGTCAACTTTAAAATTTTTAAAAATTTCTTTTGAGTTTTTAGTTTAGCTACATTAGTTTCATAAGGATCCAATTCAGCTTGAATTGGATATAGTATTTAGATTTATATGTGTGAAGTAAAGAGTAGTCCTGAATAAGATCGTTATGTGTGCTGTCAGAAAGACGATTTTATTTGGTTCTTTTTTTTTGTTTGTTTTTTGTATTGTATAAAATTCACTGAATATTAATACTTATTTAAAATTTTTGAGTTTATGAATATATTTTCTATATATTCCTTGGTGAAAACTTTATAAAATTTCAGGGAAAATTGGTGAATTTTGCTTATCAATAAAATAAGGTTTGAAATAAATTATACAAGTATTAACTTTTTGAAAAGTCTACAAAAGGAATTCTGTGATGAAACTGAAAGAACTGTTAAATTAACAATAATTGCAAAGTCAAACACCTGTCTTTGTGGTGCTTTTGAGAAGTTACAGTTATCACTCCATATGAATGATGAATTAAAAGCTTTGGAGATAAAATGTTAGTATTTTCTAGTAGCAATATTGTGTATATATAAATAATCAAGAAATGGGAAAATCTATTGAATGATTAAAGAAGTTGAAAAGAGAGAGGAGTCTGGATTATGGATGTGAAATCATTAGTTTAAAATAGTTTGAAAGTAAACAGAAGAAAAATTTAGAACTGCTTTTATTAAATAATCTTAGAAAATGTCACATCATGGAAACTTTCTATAATAGTTGTATTTATTTCGTGTGGAAAAAGTATATATAGTTGAAAAGAAATTGTTATACACATCTTACAATGCTTAATAAATTAAAAGAAATCTCATGAAAATGTTTAAGAACTCTAATGTATAATTCAGTATAGAATATTGATAATTTAATATTTTTTCTGTTATAGCTGTAAATTCATCAAAAGCTTTTGAAATAATGATTAAATTGAATTCTAACTTAAAAATATTCTCATTAATAATTGAAATTGTTTACAAGTATGATTGAAAAATTTTGCTTATATATAATTGTATGCATGTTTGATTAAACGCAATTTTTGAAATAAAAAAAAACTTTCAACATGAATATCAATATCGCCTGGAAATTTTTTATTTCACTCCTAGAAAGCTCCTTGAATTTGATGCTTGGAAATCTGTACAAACCCTGGCGTTAGTTAATTCCAAAACAATGTAGAAAATTAATGACATAATCTTGAGCTAAAGACAATAGTTCTTATAAATTATGAGGAAAGGTTTGATTTACAGAATCAATGTTATAAAAATTGGTAAAGTTGTTAATTTTTTACTAATAGATTTTAGGTTTTTTACGAATAGCTAGAATATGAAAATCTCAAAATTTTGGCAAAATATGAAAAACAGCTTTTAGAATGATTACAAAAATGCAGAATTATAAAAAAAATAAGGTGTTCTTTCTTTACTTCAAATCTTTGTTCAACTCTAAGCCATGATAAATTGCAAGGAAGTGTGTAGCAACATAGACTTGAACCAAGCAACTTGCATGATAATGAGGCATTAAACTCTGTGAACATCAAAAAATAGTGAAGAATTAACTTTAAGAGATTCAAAAGTGTCATGAAGAATATGAGGAAACATTTGCTGATATTATTCACTAAACCATTTTTTTGAACTCTGTTAATAGTTGTAAAACAAATGAAAGCAAAATAATGTAGAAATATCTCATTTAATTACTTATTAATATGAGAATGCATTACATCATAAGTTACATGAACCAAAAGGTTTCAAAGAGTATTTGAAATTAAGAAGCCTAAATTTGTTTGTTCAACAACCAAAGCTACATTAAAATGTTATGAATATCAAGTTATAGTAAATACATTAAAGTAAAATATAATGTTGTGCTAGAGCCATTATACAAAAATGTATAGTAAATATATTATGTGACTAAACTAATGAAGCAGGCATTTTTCTCAAAAGTGTTTAGCAAATTCTGTTAATATTACAAAAATGTTTTACTAATTTAGTTTCTGGTGGTTTTAAATTTGTTATTTCTAATATAGTACTCAATAAGATTCATGTCTCTTGAATTTATGAATTTTAACTGCAATTAAGTTCTAAAATATGTTATATTTGACAGTGAAAATTAATTTTTCTGCTTGCATTATGACAAATTTGTTTTGTGTTGAAATCTTGTGTATCTTAATGCCTATTATATTTTTGCTTTTAGTTCATTTGTTGCACTGATTATAACATGTTTGTGTTTGTTAGAAAGTAAAATGCACTGTGCTTGGCCGCTAAGCCGCGCTCTTTGTCACTTCATGTTTTCTGCATGTTTTCTGTTTCTTTGTAGTCTAGTAAGAGTAAATATGCTGTAATAAAGTTATGTGTTTGTCTCTGAAATTTTCTGATTTATTGAATCATGTTTAAAATACTTTTATTATATCAAAATATCTCCAGCATCTGGTAAGTGCAAAACAAAGTAATTAGAAACCCATGAATTAGAAATTTGAAAGTATTTGATAAAAATACTTATTATGGATTTTGAAGCGCAACATGTTGGTACAATCATCAGGGCGAAGTTTCTAGTTATGATTGTTGATTGAACTCTGTACTTCGGAATTTGTAATGGATTTTGGCTCGTTAAAAATTCAAAGAAAAGGACTACGAACAGCATTCTCTTTTTCTCTGTAGAAAATTGAAATAGAATTATTGGAAGTAGTAATTCATATTAAAACGGTTTCACTTTTATAAAATGTCAGTTAATAATAAATTTGATAGGGTGGATATTTGTCAGGCTGCTATTTCTGAGAAACTGTTAGTTTTAAAATGTAAAACAATTATTTAGTAAAGATTTTGTTGAAGCTGAAAATTACTGAGATTAATTTATTGAAACTTCTTCACAAATTAACTTGAAATTAGAATAACTATCCCTTCCATGTAATAAAGAATCTAGGAATTTTAAATTACCGAAAATTAAAATAAGAAAATTCAATGGAAAAGCAAAAGAATACTTCACATTTTTTAATCAGTTTCAAAAATACATAATGATAGAACCGTTGCCGATGAAGACAAAATTTAATATTTATTGCAACCTGTGAAGCTGGGTTCCAAAGCTTAACGTTTAGTTATTAGTTACCCAACTACTTATGAAAGTTAGTTGGAAGAGCGTTGTTTGTGCGAAGATTTACTCGTGCAGATTTATATCCGAGATTTATTATCGATGGTCATGGAGAATGCTCCTATAGGAAGAGCGAGAACTGGTTTACCATCTTATTACGATGAGCTAGAAAGTAAACTACGCGCATTTGGAGAGTCTTGGAGAAACGCAAATGAAATATGGAGATGTCTTTATACCGTTCATAGAAAGTTGACTTCCCGAATAAGTACAGGTCGCATGGGAAAGTAACCGTAATCATGACTCAGCAAAAACAAGATTTTGCTTTGTCAAAAGGTAGAGAATGAAGAAATGCTACTGCTGGCAAGATCTGAATTCGCCTCCCCCTAGTCAAATTGAATGGAAAATTGCACTGGTAAAACCAGTTAACAGTTTCAGTACTCCTGGACTGGACAATTTAGGTAAGACCATTAATAATTGTATTTTTTGCGATAAACCGCGCCCTAGCGAAAAATGATTTACCGCAAAGGAAATAAAAGTTGATAAACAATTATTAAAAAAAAAGAGTTCACAAGTTTTTTTAAAAGCTTGGTATTTTAGTAAATTTTGTAGCTTAAAAATCAATTACATTGCTCTTATTGTAAAAATAATTGATATGTGTGATAAGCAAGAAAAATGAACAAAAATATATTCAGAGAAAAAATAGAGTTCGTATTCCAACTCGGGTAGAAGCGAAACGGTATTTTTTGCAGACCCTATCTATTCGGATTGGGTGTCAAGGTCGCCAGAAAACTATTCGCGAGGTAGTAGCCACAGGGAGTTACGAGGTGGTAGCTGAATAGTTAGCTTTCTTGCCTTTGGTTCAACAGTTCGTGGGTTCGAATCCCACTTTGGGCATGGATGTTTGTAGTCGTTCGGAATCCACTTTAAACCGTAGGTCACGGTCTAATTAGCCCTCGTGTGCAAAGAATCTCAAAAATGACCGTTGAGCGACAAACTAACTATAGACACAGGGAGTACATAAGCGAAAGGTTGATAACTTAGTTTAGGGCCTTCCCACTTCTGGAAGGTAACGGGGATCCATTCGCTTTTTGGAGGAAATGAAAGTAAATAAACCAAATCAATATCAAATGTTTTCTGTTGAAGTCAGAAATTTGAAAGGAACTTTTATTTGCGCGTTTGACACTCTTTCTAAAAACATATTTGTGGATTTATTTCTACGATTGAGAGAATAAAGAGATTTTGAATGATTTAATAAATAGATTTTAAAGATTCTTTTCGAAAGGAAACAGAAATTAATCTTTTAATTGGTGAAGATGTTATAGGAAAACTACTAACTGGATCATCTTTTGAATTAAAATCTGGTTTAATAGGGCCGAGCTGGCAGCCGAATGGTTAGCGCTCTTGCTTTCGGTTCAACCGTTCGTGAGTTCGGATCCCACCTTGGGCATGGATGTTTGTAGTGGTTCGGAATCCACTTTAAACCGTAGGTCCCGGTCTAATTAGCCCTCGTGTTCAAAAAAATGACCGTTGAGCGACAGACAAACAAACAGAATCTTAATCAAATGATTATGTGAAAAGCTTTGTCACACATTGTCTATACTAGCAGAAAGAAATGAGGTTAATGACTAAATATTAATGCACATGGGGTTTTTTTTTTTTTGGCTACTTTCTAATTGGTCAAAGAAAATAATTTTTCTTTTGCTATTCCCCCCACTGACTCAAGTAATACAATTAGAGAGTATAAGATCACTCAGCGAATAGTGTTAGCACTCTACTTGAGCAGTTAAATAGCCACTCTTGACTCAAAAGAAACCAATTATTAACGTCTTATTTATAATATAGAAATATGACTCTTCTGATTTGTTCTGTTTTTCATTGAATATTCAGATACTGCTGCACATATTTAGTACTGGTACCCATCCAACAAAATCATAAATTTAAAATTTGTGAGCAGTCCACCTATTTCAAATTGATAAAGATGCATTGTTCATTTAGCATCAGAGAATGAAGTTTGATGTGAAATATATTTGGCTGCTTCATAATTTCCTTTAAAAATCTTGAATACCCAGTTTTATCAATATGGTTTTACTTACAATTGGATTTGTAAATCACTGTGGTTACCTGAGTCTTTTTATTTGAAAATTCATTTATATAGCCATTATTTTTTGAGTTTCATATTTAGATATTTTATAACATATTTTTTATTTCTAATTTTAATTGTTAAATTTTTTGAAAAAGTACAAACATTTTCAAATGTTTAACAAGTGTAATATAAGCAGGCTATTTTTATAAATTAATATATTCGTAAATTAATTTAAATATAAATTTATTCTAGGAAGTTCTGATGTCTTTACAAACCTTATTGGAGCCAGTGGTAAAGATGTGTTATATGTTGGTGATCATATTTATGGGGACATTTTAAAATCGAAGAAAACTCGTGGTTGGCGAACATTTTTAGTTGTTCCAGAACTTCAAAGAGAAGTTCATGTCTGGACATCAAAATGTGACTTATTTATGCGCCTTCAAGATCTTGATGTTCAGCTTGGAGACACTTATAAGTAAATTAACTTAATATTTAAAATAATTTACTTCTTAATACTTAACTTTCTTTTATGTTATTTTTCCTGCAAGTTGTGATACATATATCACAATTTAGAGGGACAATATTATGTGAAATGCTGTTTTCCCCAATTGAAACCACTTGATAATTTTTTTATGAATTTAATCCTATTGTTTTTATAATAAGTCTAGATATTAAGAATATATACTTGATTAGTGGTTGGAATTACAGTTTGAAAATAGATTTGATAGCTATTTTAACTTTTAAAATAAACAATTATCAATTATTTAGTCTATATCTGTCTTGATATTCCATATTAAAACAAATCTCATCTTAATGTCTTTTCATTCCCTTTATTATTATGAGAATAAATTTACTCCTTGTACAATGAACAATACTTACATATGTAATAATTTCAACCTTCCTGTTTTATTTTGAAAAATTTATTTACAAATCCAAAACTTATTTTCTCATGTTAGGGATTATTTATATTTTTAAATTTTTTCATGAGATAAAAATTTAACATTTTTCATCCAGGCTCCAATCTATCTTCTTACAAATGAAATTTACTACAACCGTTTTATTTGCTTATACCAACTTAGTATAAGCACTCCATATTTTCTCTTCCATTTTTATTTTGTAGCAGTGTTTCTATGACAAGAAGCAATCAAACATTTTATATTTTAAGCCATTTCTATTAAAATTGACAACTTCCCTTACAATATTTTACAAGTTGGACTGTTATGAATTACATTGTTCTAGGAATCTGTTCCTAGTAGTGAAATGTAACTGAGTAGTATAATTACTTTATCAAAGAATTTTTTTTTTTTTTTTGCAAAATGCTGAAGTGAGAAACATTTTCTAACTGGGAATAATATAAAAATATTTGACTATTGTCATCAAATAAATGATAATTAACATTTTTTCTGTCCAAAAACCTATTTGAGGAATAAGATTGTTAAAACACCTCATAAAGTCCTATCAATAATAAAAATTATTAAAAAAAATTTTTGATGCATCAAACTTTTCAATAAATTCTTCTATTTATTTATTGCATGGCATTTTATTTCCTTTTGGAAAACATAGAAAAAAATTCAACTTCATTTCGGCAGTGATAAAATTCAGAGCTCTTTGGTTATTCCTCCAAGTGGGAGAAATGAGTTCTAACAGCATTCATTAATTTTTATTCATTTTCATTAAATGGTATGTTGTGAATTCATGTGTCTTTAACAAAAAGAGATATCTGTAAGCTATACTTATTTTTCTCTGAAGAAAGATTGCATATAACCATTTTGGGATATCTGAAGATTGCCTTTTCTCCTTGAATTCATATTCAACTTCCTTCTTTGCGCTCTTAGAGCTACTTATAATAAATAAAAAAAGTTTGAATTCATGGGTTTCACCATCCAACTTACTACATTTGCTTAAAAGAGTAGCTTAAGGCAAATCGATGAACATAACAGAAAAGCGTTTCGAATTTCACAAGCAAAGATAATTATTGTGAGGGCGCGCCAGTCAGCGAGAGGAAGTGAAAGCGTGCAGGAGAAGGAGGGACAGAAGAACTGGGAGAAAAAGCAGAGATCTCCGGACGATCAGAATGTGACAGTATCAAAAATATGTATTTACCATTTTATGTTTTGTGTTAGTCCGTTAATGTTATAATAAATATTTGTGCGTGTTCATAATTCATGTTAATTCTCTTATTTAACACCACTGAAGTTTTCTGCAGCTCTAAAGCGCTTTAAGTCACGCTTTGGTTACAAGATAATGGTGGCAGCAAAGCATGCCACAAAAAGGAAATATAAAAAGGTCCATCATACGAAGCTGGTGAGTGATGTTTGCCAAATATATATATTTTATTAGTTGGGATCCTCTATTAAGATATCAAAATGAAAATATTGTTTTTAGAAAAGTATGCTTAAGTTTTAATAATATGATTATTAATTTAATAAGGATCTGTGTTTTCTTGAACAGTAATAATTTTGTGTACCACGCCAGTGATACATGCTAAAACTGTTTGGCGTCAGCAAATGAGTACAAATGTCTCGCGCTGCAGAACTGATTTGAATAATTTGAGAGTGTGGTATATAGGTATCACGCCAGTGATAAGTATTATACTGTATAAAATTGTTTACATGAGTAAACGAAATCCAAATTTTTACGCCAGTAAAAATAAATTAATTTCTTTGTCAGCAGTACTGAATTTAGCTGTATGATTGAAGTGTGTCATGCCAGTGATAATTATTTTGAGGTATAAAACTGTTTACATTAGTAAACTAAATTAAATTTTTACGCCAGTAAAAATAAATTTATGACAGCAGTGTTGAATTAAATTCAAAATTGATAAATGATAATATTGTATATTAGAGTGTATTGCTTTTTAAAATTGTTTTTACGCTAGTGAAATAAATTTTATTGTATTGATCCTTGTGTATGTTATGATTATTTTAATTAGTGTTATTATTCTTCATTTATATATGGATAAAGCATTTTCAGAAACTGTATGAATTCATATGTTCTTGTTCTCTAATTAAAAAAAATCGATTTATTTAAAATAGAGTAATAATTTAATTGTATCATACGTAATAAAATTTGTTTGATTTCATCGCTTGGAGTTTGAAGTCTGTGGGTGTGGTTGAAAGAAAAGAACCACAGGAGTAACGAAATCGTTACACATTTTTTTGTTGCTTTTGATTTCTGAAAATAAAATAGAGTAAAGAATATTATTTGATATTTTGTACTTTTTTGTACACTGTCATAAATATTTTCTTTATTATAGAACTTTTGTTTTAAATAAAAAGAGATGAAAGTTTGATTTGAATAAAAATAAAGGGTATATTTATAGAACATATTTTTAAAGTTTTGTTTATGTTAATAATTATTATTGTTTAATAGAATGGCATATTTTAAATAATTTGATTAAAGATTTGAAAAGTAATTAACGTTTGGATTTTAAATCTATTGTTGCAAATTGTGTTTAATGTGAATGTGTATACTATAATAGAAATAACTGCATAAATTAATGCTAATTGGTAATTCATTTGAAACTAAGTTGATCACTATCTATTTTATGACTGAAATGCTATTATTATAAATGAATATATTGATATAAATGTAAAGCGAAAGTATTTGCTTATAATTATTTCCAATTTATGTTTTGGTTTCTTTTTATTTGAAATTCTAAAAAAATGATTGGGTTTTAATTCACTGTGTGCTTATTTTATCATTTTAATGAGTCATTTCCGCAGTAATTCAATTAGTGATTTTTAGTTTGAAAATCAAAACTTTGTCAGAATTTGTTATTCTTGAAAGTTTAATTTAATAAATTCTACTAAGACGTATTAAAAATATTTAGCATTAAATATGACTTACTTCAAGTGAAAGGAAAAAAGTCAGATCTTTTAGACTTGGCTTCAGAGTTAGGTATCGCGTTGGAACCTGATGTCACGAGAGTGAAAACTGAGAGCTCATTACTGGAAGTGCTTCATATGATGAAGAATTTACTAAAGCATTGTTAGAAACAATCATCAATACCAGAAAAGAGTTAGAAGCAAATGAATTGGTTAAGAAAGAAAGAGAGTTGGAAGCAGAGAAGTTGGGTGATGTGAAAATGAAGTAAAAGCAGCAAATGGAATTTGAACTGAGAAATTGCGAATAGAATCAGGTCTTTATGTGCCGAAAACAGAAAGATTAGGGCCAAATAATATACAGATGGAACTTACCTGTCGATGCCTCGTTTCGATGCACAGGAATGCGATATTCTGTTATATCTTTCATTATTTGAAAGACAGGTCAAAAGGATAAAAATCGAAGAAAAGGATATGGTTTCATATTCATACTCTATGTCGTCAGACATTGTGGAATTAATTGCCAGAATTCCAGAAGAAGAATTCGGAAATTATGAATATGTGAAAAGAGGTATTATTAAAGAAATTCAAAGTGAATGCAGAAGGATTTCGGCAAAATTCGTTCAGCACCAACGAAACCCCGATAAGACATGGCGAGATTTTGTTTACGAAGTGACAAACTATTTCCAGGGTTGGACTCGACGGCTGGAAATAACTGATTTTGAAGGACTTAAGGATCTTATAATCACCGACCAAGTTAAGAAAAGAGTTCCTATGGAAATAAGAGACCATTTCGTCGATGAATGGGGAAAGATAGGAACCATCACTTTTAGCTGACAAGCTTGATGAATACGAAAGTGTACGCAAGTCATTTAAGAAGCAAACAGGTGCACTACCTAAAGTTCCGACCCAAATTTATAACAAATATCCATTACAACGGGACAGTAGAAGGTATGAGAATTATGAACGTCTCGTACTGAAAACAAGTGTGAATTTCAAGTCTCAAGAAGAAATTTCTAAAACTCGTCCCTAAATATGTGTGCTATTTTTGTGGTATGGACGGACATGTGAAGAAGTTTTGCCCAAAACTTTCAAAAAACAAAACTGAACAAGATGTAAAGAAGAAGTTTAACGTAAATAGAGCTGCAGTGGAGATCCGTGAAGAAAAGGAGGAAACAAAGCAATCGGGAACGGCTGTAGTGGCCAAAGTATTGGCTCACAAGCGAAACATAATTGGTGAAAATTTCTGTAATTTAGAAAGAATACAGATAAATGTTAATGGAAAACGAGCAACCGCCCTGGTAGATTCAGGAACTGAAATCACGGTGGTTAGAAGTAATCTGGTAAAAGATTTCACTTTAGAAAACAAGCCATCCATTTATATAAAAGGAATTTTTCGGACCTGCAGAGAAATGTCCTTTAGTAAACATACCAATGAGTTTATATATAGGAGGTACGGGTGACGTCGTGCATCAAGATGTTCTCTGTGCAGTTGTTCTTCCCTCGTTGAAGACGTTCTCTTGCCGCCAGAAATCAAAATGTGCTAATGGGAACTATTGTTTCTGAATCGAAAATATCCGTAATAGACAATCCCAAAGGTGAATGTGAAGAATTTGATGATATACGCAAAAACAAGAAATGGAAGATATCGTTACTGACGATTTAATTTACAATGAATGAAGCTTGTGTTGCAAAATTGGAAAAAGCTCCGGTGAAACTTACGAAAACTGAAGAATTTCTCAAAGAACAAGAAACTTGTAAAGATCTAGAGGAAGCAAGGAAAATGCAAAGGAGGAAAAGGGAGGATTTTTATTTCAAAGATAAATTTTTGTTCCATAAAGAAAAAATTTTGGGAGAAACAACAAACCAATTAGTTTTACCAAAATGCCAAGAAAGGAAGTTCTAAAACTAGCTCATTGCTCTGTATTTGGTGGTCACATGGGAGCAAAGAAGACTGCTACGAGAGTAAGATATTCTTTTATTGGACTGGTCTTTCAAAAGACATAAAGAATTTTTGTGAAGCTTGCAAAGACTGCCAATTAACAAGGAAAATTAAAGTTAAAGATAGAGCTCCTATAACTCCTGTAGCAAGACCCTAATTGCCATTTCAAGTGGTAAACGTGGATATGATAGGACCAATTGAGCCATGAGCTCAAAAGGTCATAAATACGTTCTGTCCCTGCTAGAACAGCACACAAGATGGGCTGAAGCTGTTCCATTAACAAGTCTTACAGCCAAAGCAACATGTGAAGCTCTGTTGTCAATATTCATGAGAACTGGAGTGCCTAATGTCATTGCATCAGACAATGGGACTAATTTCAACTCTGAGCTAACTAAAGAGTTTGAAAAGAGAATGGGATCAAGTCCGAGATTTTCTACGCTCTTGTATCCAATCCAATGGACTAGTGGAGCGCTTTAACCAAACTTTAAAACGAATGTTGCATCATGTCATTCTCGATGAACTCCTAACATGGCATACCAAAATTCCTTTCATTCTCTGGGCTTACCGAGAAGTGCCAAATAGTACCACTGGTGTTGCTCCATTCCAGCTGTTGTATGGCGCAAAACCTGAAGGTCCACTCTCACCCTAAAGAATACATGGACTGGAGAGTTAGAAGGTCTTTCAAATATGATACAACTCCTGATTTCAGTATATATGGAAAACCTCAAAAGGAAATTGAGGATGCTGCTTGAGAGCCAAAATAATCTCTCAAATCAAACAAGATAAGATGGCGCATTATTATAACTTGAGATCTGGTTCAAAGACATTTAAACCAGGTGACAAAGTTATTGTCCTTCTTCCAGACTCTAAGAATAAGTTATTAGCTCGCTGGCAAGGTCCAGGGACCATTACAAAAAAGAAAAACGAACATTCATTTCTTGTTAAATGCCGGATAATAGTTTTAAACATGTGCATCAAAACAAGATTAGAGAATTCATCGCTGAATCGAACACCGCCAATGTTATCTTCTAGGGAGAAGAAGAGTTTGGGATGTTCAAACCGTACAACTAATCATGCTGAAAGATTATTCCATGAAAATCTATATTACTTAAAGATGTGTAATTTGACAGATATTCAGCAAATTCAATTGATAAAGCTTTAGAAAGCACGAGAAACTGTTTACAAGACCCTTGCAACCAGTGAAGGTTGGAGAACATAGGATAGAACTTTATCCAATACCACCCGACACAAACCACATTCTTACAGTGTTCCTATGTCATATCGAGCAGAAGTAAGCAGACAAGTTCAAGAACTTCTTGATTTGAACCTGATCGAGCCATCCGAAGTTGAGATAACTTATCCAATTGTGTGTGTAGCAAAGAAGGATGCATCAATCAGAATGTGTGGACTATAGAGCTCTAAATGCAATTACAAAGGTTGTAGTTTCCCCATGAAAGATATGAAGGAAATGATATTTACTGGCGGGTATGGCTCAATATTTAACTTGTCTAGATTTTACAAAGGGGTATTATCAGATAAAAATGAATGAAAATTGTAAAGAGCTGACTGCTTTTTCCACTCACTATGGAATATACCAGTGGAAAGTTATGCCTTTGGGTTATCTGGTGCATCTGGTACATTCCAGAGGGTTCTAAACCAGGTATTGAGGGATCACTTCTTCATATGCTCAAGCATATATTGACGATATAGTCGTCTATTCAAACCTGGGATGAACATTTATTACATTTAAAAATGTCCTTACAGAGTTAGAAAATTACAAATTTTCTATCAAATCGAAAAATGTACTTTATGAGCTAAGGAAATAAAATTTTTAGGTCATAAAATAGGAAACGGTAAACACGCATCTCGATAATGATAAAATTTTAACCATAAAGAAATTGAAACGACCAAACCACCAAAAAGGAGGTTAAATCAGTTTTAGGATTGATGGGGTTTTATCGAAGCTACATTCCAAATTTTCGCAGAATTAGCCTCATTAACGGAGATAAATTCAAAGGAAAAAGTCAAATAATGTTAATTGGGGAAAAGAGAAGAAGAATCTTTTCAGCACTTAAAAATTTGCTTTTGTGAAGTAACTGCATTGCCTCTCGACTGCAGTAAACCTTCTCCAGATTCATTCTGACGCATCTAACTATGCAATTGGTTGTTGTCTCACACAAAGGGATGTTAAGAATAATTATAGACCTATAGCCTTTGCTAGTCAAAAATTTAATAATACTCAGAAAACTGGTCGACGATAGAAAAGGAAGCATATGCGGTTTTATTCGGTCTGAAAAAGTTTGACAAATGGTTACACGGTACAGTGGTTTAGATCGTAATCACTGACCACAACCCTTTAAAATTTTTGATTGAAACTACTCCTAAGAGTCCCAAACTAACAAGGTGGGCACTAGCGCTACAAAGATGGAATTACAAAATACATTCATCAACCTGGTATTTTCCATCTTGGGGCAGATGCTCTATCCAGGTTAGAAATGAACGAATAAGATTTTTTTATGTTATCTCTTAATGTTTATTATGTATTCTAATAATAATTCTTGTATATATTTGAAAATGTATAATATCTGTATGCAAATGATTGGTAAACTGAATTTGTTGTCAATATTTTCTGATCCCACTAACTTTTAAGTATTTAATAAGTTTTTTTTTTTTTTTCTCTTTTGGCAAACATCAACTCATGTCAATGGTTTATTAATTTCAACTTTTATATGGGACTAAACAATGGTTTTTTTTTTTTTTTTTATATATGCAAGTGTATAATTACATATCAAGACTGCTTAAGTAAAATGCTTCTGCAGAAGCTAGTTTTACTCTTGGCGGCAAGTGCAGGAGGCGCCAGTCAGCAGAGGAAGTGAAAGCGTGGGCGAGGAGAAGGAGGGACAGAAGAACTGGGAGAAAAAGCAGAGATCTCCGGACGATCAGAATGTGACAGTATCAAAAATATGTATTTACCATTTTATGTTTTGTGTTAGTCCGTTAATGTTATAATAAATATTTGTGCGTGTTCATAATTCATGTTAATTCTCTTATTTAACACCACTGAAGTTTTCTGCAGCTCTAAAGCGTTTTAAGTCACACTTGGTACGTTACAATTATACTTTCTAATTATTAGATTCTTAATGAAAACTTTGTGTATTAAGCTATAAATTTTCAATAATTTTTAAAAACAAGAAAAAGTCAGTAGTAAATATTTCATGATAACTCTTAAATGTTTATCATTTCATTTAGGGAGATGGATTCTAGTTGTCATGAAACACCTGATATTAGCCAACTAAAAGCTGCAATACGTGTAAGTAAAATTTACATTTCCATGCATTCTTTATTATAAACACACTTTTGCTGGCTTTTCTAACATAAAAATATATAGTTGGAGACTTATTTTTGTTTTCATACTGTATTTCAAATCATTTGGAATATTTTCTGCCATGATTTTTTAATATTTACATTTAATTTATCACCACATCTATAAAAATTAATATTTTTAATTAATATGAATATTTATGATAAAAGAAGCTTTTTAAAACTGTCTTATTATTTTTATTGTTGAGAAATCTTAGACATTTGCATACTTTTTGAATTTATATTATAAAGTTATAAAATATTATTAGAGCGGTTGTCCACATCCTTTAAAGTGTAAAATGAAACTAAGAGCTATTGTTTGTACTTTGGCATAGTTTTTGTTAATTTATTTTTTAGTTGAATTATATTTTTATCATTTTTTTATATATTTTATATGTATAACATTTTTTGAAGCGCTTTTCTTGTGTTGAAATACAGATTTCGTGAAATGTTAAAAATGAAGCATAAATGCCTTAGTATTTTATGTTACTGTGTTTTATTTAATTATTTCATACTTTGCCTGTACTTTTTAGAAAATAATATGAAAAATATTTTTATATTTTAGGAAATAACGCATGAATTAGATATGTCATATGGAATCTTGGGTAGCGTTTTCAGAAGTGGTATGATGATTTTCTAGACTTTTCTTGCATAAGTAATTGAATACTTAAAATCAATGAAATAATTTTCTTATGAGTTACAAATTATAAAACTATTTAAGTAATAGTTATATAGTAGACACTTGTTTTCACACAGTTCATGAAATAGAATGCCCTTAAAATAGAAAATAAATGTATTATATTATTAAGATCTGATTTTTTTTAAACCTAACTGCTTTTTCTTTATAAATGTTATTAGAAATATTTAAAGTGAAATTCTTAAAAACAATTTTAGTTTTATTGATTGAAAATCAGACAAAGTAACCATTTAAGTTTTTCTGTTTAAAAATTACTTTTTTAAAAATATATTTTTTCATTTTTTTTCAATGTATAAAGGCATATTGTTTTTTGCCTTAACCCTTTGCGGTTCAGTGTTCCAGGTGATGGAACACCAAACTTTAAATTGTTACCAAATCATTGCATTTTATGATAAAGAGATGAAATTTGACTTAAAATGTTCTTTAAACTTTCTTTTTCGATAATAGATGGCAGCACTACATAAGACGATCAATAATTTTCAATTATAGCAGATTACATAAATTCCTCTATTTTGAAGGAATATTTCCGAATTCTTTTCCTTATACAAAAAAAATTTTTTGAAAAGAAATTTCTGTTATTTTGTTGCTTGTACCTTAAACTATTAATTCTATATTACCTTAAATTTTTATGCATAAAGTATAGGCAGAATTATCTGATAAAACAAGGTGTTCCATCACCTGGAACACTGTGTCACAATTGGAATTTCCCTTTATACAATTTAGAGCACTATTAGCCTTGAACTCTGTGCTGAGGGGTACAGCTGTTTTTATATTTCTTACTGTTTTCTCTCTTTTGGGGTGTAATAAACTAATGTTGAGGAATGTATACAAGAAAGGATTACTTATATGGATAATATTTCTATATCCTTATTGGGCTCTTGAATTGGGAAGCTTCAGTGTGGTATGGGATTATATCAGTTTGTTCGAATCCTCTCTATTTAGAGAAGCATTATTTTTATGCTCTTCATTTTTCTTTTCGCTGCTATTTGTTTTATAATATTGTGTATATATATATATCTTTTTTTGAAATTATATATTTTTAGTTTACTTTTTGCAAATATAATTTTATTTTCCAGTTTAATTTTTTTAACGTGTTAATTGCAAATAAATGGTGCATAGAGGTCTTAGTCATTCTGAAGCAATAAAAATGCTTAAAAAATTGACCTCTATTACTGAATCAGAACATAGTGATAATGATAAAGAGAAATATGTTCCTAAACTTCTTGGTCAATCTCAATCTGATAATGTTGTGTCAGATGCCAGTGAAAATGATTTATATCAACCAGGCTCCTCTATGCACCCCCAAAACATTACTTGGATAACTAAAAAAAATGTACAGAAAATCTTTTTTATTTTTTTATGATGTAGAGTAGCAAGTCTTCTTGTGATGCACCCTAGACCACTCTAAATCTGCTACGCAGGTATAATGCATTATTTTTTCATTCATATGCAAAAACATATATGCATATTAGGGCTTCACTGCAATGTTTGCTTTTTACTACCTTTGCGTACGGCACAGTGTTCCATGTGCTGGAACACCCACAAAATTGAAATGGTAGATGCAATCTTTACAAAATTTTCACTGTATACTCATATATGCCTAAATAGACTACCTAATATTTTAATTTTGTTAATATTTCAACTTTAAAGGGTAGTGCACCTGAAAGGGTTAAGAAAGTACCTTAGTCCTGTTAGCCAATCAGCTGCTTGTCTACATAATTTTTTTTAACTGATTTTTACTCTCATTGATATTCTCAATTTCATCTTCGGATATTTCTTCCATACATAGCATATGTGAATTTATATTAAAAAAAATCTTTGAAAGAAATTTCAGACAACAAAAGAATTATATATCAAAGGTTATACATGAGTAAATTATCTCCTTCAAATCATCAGGTATGTGATTTTTTCAGCTACAGTGGTTTTTTTAAATGAACCCAGAATGTTGAAATGCTCTTGATATTGTCTTCCTCCAATATCATTAAAAGCACTAATTGATAAATCCATTGCTCTTAAAATGTCAATTTTATAAGACCATGAACACCAATTTTTTAATCACTGTTTACAAAAGCACCATATTATATTTGCTCTTTAAGTTGTTCATTATGCCTTGATTCAATGACTGTAAAGCATAAGTTGCATTTGGTGGGAGGAACTCTACACAAATTGGTTCAAGATACAGAACTTCAATGTAAGCAATGCAGTTATCAACAATTAGAATTACTTAATGATTTCCCAATAAAAAAAAAAACTTCAATATAAGTCTAAGATTCTCTATTCTTAATTTTTCGGCCACTTTTCATAAATTTTCCCTGCCATCCAAGCTTTACTGTTAGCATGATATAAGTTTCAGAATATTTTTCAATATCTAGTCTTTGGATATTTTCCTGTGAAAAACTGACAGTATTTCTGTTCCATATGGGCTGCGAGTAACACTGTTATTTGTTGAGTCACTTTATTATCACCATTACATTTATCACTTTTAAAGCAAATTGTTCTTTCTGCTGAGATCTTAAACAAACCTGTCTTGTCTGCATTGAAAACATGTTTTGGGTCATACTCAGATAATAGTGATTTCAATCTGTTTTTCCAGTCAATTTCCAAAATTTTAGTCACAGTACCACTTTTGTCTCACAAACTAAGTCTCATTTATAAAACTAATCATCATTTAGAAAACTTAATCTCAAATCATGTCTGGTTTTAAATTTTTGGCACCAATTGTCTGATGTTCATTTTCTTATTAAAGCCGTTGGATTTCTCTTTAAATGACATTTACCATCAACAGGAATGTTTATTTCTCTCATTTCTCTAAGTGAGCAATCAAAATTTTTCCAGTTTATATGCTTATATTCTTTTCCATATATTTAAGAAGCAGCAGAATGTAGTTTCCTTTCTCAAGTAATTTTTAAAATTGTTAAGAGGCTGTTCTTTGAGATTCCATATTTTTAGGAATTTTTGTCTCTAATATTTATCTAATTTTTTTAGAATTTTCTTTTCTTCTTCGATTGATAAATATATTTGTTTCTTCCACTGACCAGTACAATGATATAATAAATTATTAATGAAACCAGTACAATCACTTTCCTAACCCTCTTATGGGTTTCACCTTGTTTAGGTGAGTATGGATATTCCAATTTCAAGGTACACAGGGATCTCTAGAGTCTGTTTTTACTTCTCCTAATCTTTTTCTGCCGAGCTGTCAGCAGAATGGTTAGCGTTCTTGCCTTCGATTCAGCAGTTCATGGGTTCGAACCCCACCTTGGGCATGGATGTTTGTAGTGGTTCGGAATCCACTTTAAGCCGTAGGTCCCAGTCTAATTAGTCCTTGCGGGCAAAAATGACCGTTGAGCGACAAACAAACCAAACCTAATCTTTTTCTTCTCCTTTCTATCCCTTTCTTCCCAAGTGAGATAGTTCTTCATGTAGCTGCTCTGTTTCCTTCGGTGTTCTTATGTATGGAAAAGACAGGAGTCAAATTTAGCACCACAGTTCTTTCACATTAAATATCTGCCCCTACAATGTCTAAAATGTCTGCATGTGCTGCTTTGTTGTCCAAGAATATTTTATATTCTCAAGTATAATAATAAAAAAAATAATAATAAATTTTAAAAATATCAAATCAAAAAAAAGATTTTTTTTAAATTTGCAAAAGAGATGTTTCAAAGCTTTAGTTCGGAAATGGAAGTTACAATCAGTATTGTGTCTTCTGCATCAGGGTAGGGATTAGCCAATAGTTCATAAAATAAAAATTCATAAAAACGAGCATTCACTTTATATCAAAGTATGTATTAAGTAAAGTTATGTGCTTTTCTTTCTCTTAATAAATTCATTTATATTTTTAAATAAGTAATATCTTATCACAATAATGCAGTATATTTTTTGCAACTAATTGATTAGCTTATAAATGATATATGCTCCTAAATAGTAATAATGTTCCTTACCTATGTAAGTTTTCTTCATAAAAACATTTAGTTTTGTGCAAGGTATAACAAAATTGCTTTTATATTTATGTAACTTTCATTGATTATCATTACTGTATTTATTGTAAAATGGCATATAATATTACTTGAATGTGGCAAAAGTTTTGTAATTTTTATTTATTTTTATATTTAATGTAATAAATAAATACAATACTTATGAGCATGTTGATTTTAATAAAGAATGTAAAACTGAAATGAAAAAATTTATCCATTAGCTACAAATAATTAATCCCTAAAATTTTCTTAGGATCAAGGCAAACATTCTTTGCTAATCAAATTTGTCACTATGCTGACATCTATGCAAGCACTTTTATGAATCTAATGTATTACCCATTCAGCTATATGTTTAGAGCTCCTCCTATGCTGGTATGTTTATCTTTTATGTTGATTATTTTTATTCTGTAATTACATTTTTAAAAACCGTGAAAAACATATCTAAGAAAATGTTTTTTACATTAATATGGTAACTCTTTTTTTTTTCTCTCTTAAGTTTGGGCTTTGGTTTTTATAGTGACATTTTACATTTTTCTATATTGTATTAGATGTTATGAATCACATGATTTAATATTAATCAATAACTTTGACCAAAATCTTCTCAAAAAAGAGCTTAGTTGGTTACTGAACTATTAAGCTCTTTAGATTTGCCAATTGAGAAGATTTTAGTTTGCCTTTGTGTGTTCGAACCCCATTTTAGATTTGGATGTAGTTAGCAGAATCCACTTAAAACTGTAGTTCTCTGTTTAATTACCACTGGTGTGTTAAAAATGATTATTGAGCTTCATATTAAGCTAAAATAGCTGTACATAGGAGTGATAAGATATTAAAAATTTGTATTTGCTATTGTTCATGTTAATTATTTGGTATTATGTTATGACACTTTTTTATAGAAAGAAAAACAAGAATTTGAAAATCGAATATTGATATAATTAGAAATATACATTGTCTGTTAATGCAAAGACTTTTTTATCCAAAAATATACATTAGGGATTCTTTTCCTCGGAAGGACATATTTGATAGAATCAATATTTTATTAAAAAGGTTCCCAATATGGGAGAATAGCACTAAGACAATTTCTTTGGCTTGGAAATTCTATTGAAGAATAAGAATAGATTTTATAAGTTACACTATTTGTGATTTTACTAAGGTGATAAGTATATTATATGAGGATTTATCCATTACTGACCTTTTTGATTTGTCTGTATCAGTTTAATATATATTTTACTGAAAGCTAAAGAAGTCTAAAGAAAGGAAGTTAAATTGTTGAGTCTAAATGATTATAAATGTCATTTCTAATTTCATGAACTGTAAACCCTGTTGTCAATAAATCAATGTCAAAAAGCAATATATGACCCATTATTTTTGCATAGAATTGGAGAGACCTTTAATGGAATTAATCATGAAAAAACTATGAAAAATTACCAGGCTGGTAATCTGGTGATCTTCCAACTTATCCTTTTCTTAGGCCTTGCTCCACAAAACACATCCAACCCTCTGATGTTCCTGAAATTCCTTATTATTTTATGCCTAAAATATATTTTTTAATTATACAAATTCCTGACTTTTTGTTAAAATCTTCATTACAAGTGTAACTTTAAGAAATTAAGATATAGTTTTTTTTTTTCATAGTTGCTAACTTGTACAATTTTTACTTTCAATATGATTTTTGATATGTGTCCCATACAATGTATGATTTTGCTTAAACACTGCCAAAACGTTTTCTTGGAGCATAAAATCACTTCATTAGGGATACAATCACTTTCATAAAAGGTAGATGCAATTTGAAACTACCCAGTATCTTGTTGATCAGCAGTTTGAGAAGATTTTGGAAATGATGAACTTTTATGGTCATTTTATTCCAAATTGCATGAAAACCACACAACTGTGCAGGAACAAAAACCCTTGCAATGGAATTGAAAAAGCAGAAAATTCTTTTCAAAGAATAAGGTGTATTAGCCAAAATTTCCATAATGGTTTATACTGTTCCATCACCAATTGTTGAAGTTTTACATCAAGTCATCAATGAAAAAAAACTTTTAACTTTTGCAAGGTTTTTAAGACATACTGAAAAGAAATACTCAGCATATGATTGAGAGCTGTTTGCAATTTATGAAGTCCTCAAATATTTCAAGCACATACTAGAAAGCAGACCTTTTCTAATCTTTGCGTTTGAACAGAACTTAAAGAAAGCTTCACCAGAAAAGTTTAGGATCTCAATTTCATTCCCCAATTCACAACCAATATTGAGTACATTGTTAGAGATGGACTAGATGATGATTTAACTTTCTAGTTCAAAAATTGTGCAATTTTCCATTTCTGTATCCACCAAGGAAATTTGTGACTCATGAACTAATATACATTTTTATATTCCCAAGTTACTGACAAACTGTATTTTCAGAAATACATAGTTTCTTTCATCTTTGCATGAGGGCTATAAACAAACTAATCACTAATCAATTTATATCGTCTAACATGAACAAAGACTTTCAAACCTGAGCTAGAGCCTGTCTAACATGCCAAAGGTGCAAAGTTCATGAGCACACTCATTTTCCTTTAGTCGAATTTCAAAGTCTCAATGTTTCAAACATAAATGTTGGTATCATAGGGCTTTACCACTTTGCTAAATATTTTCTTATCATTGGTGGATTGTTTTCCCAGTTGGTTAGTTGTTCCACTGAAAGATCAAATTGCAAGCCATAGTTTTAGTTCTACATGGATCTCCCATTTTAGAATGCAGGAAATAGTAATCTAACCAAGGTCGTCAATTTCACAGTGAGCTTTTTTTTTTTTTTTTAGCCAAATAGTTAAGAATTTGGACAAGTACTACCACCACATACTCCCTACAGAGCAAAGAAACATCATGAGACATTAAAAACATCTTCAAAATGTCATTCTTATAAGATCAACTTCTTCAGTAGATTCCTTATCAATTATCCTACTTAAAATTTTAACAGCTGTAAAAAAATAAATAAATAAATAAAAAGCATTTTCTTCAGCTAAAATTACCCATGGTTCCCCATTATGTTTTCCACTCCAATTTTTTTTTCCATTTCTTCCAAACATCAATTATTTCTACGCGTTTAATAATCTTCCAGACACAATTAGGCAGCTCAAACCGGGATTCTAACAACTTCACCTGGGAAAAGACCTATTTCTGTATCCAACAATTCACAGAAGAATTGTTTGAAATAAATAAAGGTGAAGTTATGAGTTAATTATTCCTTTTTCTTTCAAATTGTTGTCTATCATTTTTATATTATGAAATCAATCAGTGTTTTTTTATTTGATCGAATTTAAAATTACCTACTATTTTCCATTTTGATTATATATTTTGGATCGGGAATGTATTAAAATGGGTTTTCTCCCCCAATCAATTATTGTAATGAATGGCATTGATAAAGGGGTTTCTTAGGGTTAACATTATTCACTAAATAATTTATAATAGTGTAGTCTTTGAAATTTGTTCCTCAATAAAGTACAAAATTTAGGAAAACTTTAAGGAGCATAATGAAATTTCATACAATTATTTTATTACACTTTATTTAGATGCCACATGAATCAACAGTGCAGCATGAAGAAAACAATTTAGAAGCTGAACATTTAGATGAAATACTTATTCAAGAACCATTACGAAGGCGATCAAGATTAGAAACTAGTGAAAGCTCCTCAGTTCCACATTTATATGCTGAAACTCCAAATGTGGTTACACATCATCATGATACTGATGATGATGAAGAGAGTGACAAATCTGCAGATAATTAATTATACATGGAATTTATATATATTCTTTGTTAGCACTTCAAATTGCATTTAAAAAATAAATATTTTCCTTAACATATAAATATGAATTTATGTGTCGTGTCTTAATTTTGCTGTGAAACTGTGATTTAATTTGACATTTAATAAGATTGTAGAAGTTGCATTTATTTGTTCTTGTAGAAATAAAATCATTAATTTTCTTAAATCATTGACACATTTGAAATATTTTGCAAGAAAATAAAATCATTTATTCAAATAGGGCAATTATACAATAATGCAAATTAATTTTAAATGACTTAAAAATAGATAAACTTCAATAATTTAATTTTTAATCATTTGTGATAATTAAATGTGTAAAAATTAATTTTATTTCTCTGTTCTGATCAGTTTAATTGTGTAAATAATATTAATAGGAAAGGGGAAATCAAAAAAAAATGAATTAAATAATGCATGAAAAGAATAAATATATAATGATACATTCATTCTAAATATTTTTAATTATCTTTGTATATTTTACACTTATAAATATTCATAATATTAAAATAGCATGTACTGGTTTTAGTTGCTTATGAATTGATGACTACTAAATTTCAAAACTATTTTTAACCTGTTTATCAAATGTTCTCAAAATCACACAGTATTCAGCATTAGCTTTTTATCAAAATGAGAACTTATAATTACTCTAAATGAAATGATTTCTTGATATCCAAAATGATTAAATGTTTGACACAAATGATCTTTTAAGCTCAAATTTAACAATAAATTTATATAAATAGATTAAATGATTGCATTTATAATCTAAAATTTATAAAAATGTCAAGTATTTGGCCACTAATCCATTAGCCTTGCTTAATCGATAAGAACAAATCCAAATACACAAGAAAACTACACTACTGGCCATTAAAATTGCTAAACCAGGAAAAAATGCAGATAACAAAATGATATTTATTGGACAAATATATTATACTAGAAGTAACAAGTGATTAAATTTTCAAAAAATTTGGATAGATCCTGAGAAATCAGTACCCAGAACAACCACTTCTGGCAGTAATAACAGCAGTTATACGCCTGGGCATTGAGTCAAACAGAGATTGGATTGCATGTACAGGTACAGATGCCCATGCAGCTTCAACACGATGCCACAGTTCATCAACCGTTGTGACTGGCGTTTGGTGACGAGCCAGTCGCTCGGCAACCATTGACCAGACTTTTTCTATTGGTGAAAGATCTGGAGAACGTGCTGGCCAGGGCAACAGCCGAACATGTTCCGTATCAAGAAGGTCCGTACAATACCGGCAACATGCGGTCGGGCATTATCCTGCTGAAACGTAAGGTTTCGCAGGTCTCGAATTAAGGGTAGAACCACGGGTCGTAACACACCAGAAATGTAACGTGCACTGTTCAAAGCACCGTCATTGTGAACAAGAGGTGACCGAGACGTATATCCAATGGCACCCCATACCATCACGCCAAGTGATGGGCCAGTATGACGATGACGAATACACGCTGCCAGTGTGCGTTAACCACGATGCCGCCAAACACGGATGCGACCATCATGATGCTGTACACAGAACCTGGATTCATCTGAAAAAATGACGTCTCGCCATTCGTGTGCCCAGTTTCGTCGTGGATCACACCATTGAAGGCGCTCTTGTCTATGACGCAGCGTCAAGGGAAACCGCAGCCATGGTCTCCGAGCTGAGAGTCCATGCTGCTGCAAACGTCATCGAACTGTTCGTGCAGACACTTGTTGTCTTCCAAACGACCCCGTTTCTTGACTCACGACTCGTGACGTGATTGCAAGATCCATTACGGCCATGCGGATAATATGCCTGTCTTCTCGGCTGCAAGTGATAGGTGGCCGTTGAGATCCCGCATGGCGTTCCGTATTACCGTCCTGAACCCATCGATTCCATATTCTGCTAACAGTCATAGGATCTCGACCGACGCGAGTTGAGCTGGCAGCCGAATGGTTAGCGCTCTTGCCTTCGGTTCAACAGTTCGTGGGTTCGAATCCCACCTTGGGCATGGATGTTTGTAGTGGTTCGGAATACACTTTAAGCCGTAGGTCCCGGTCTAATTAGCCCTCGTGTGCAAAAAATGACAGTTGAGCGACAAACAAACTCGACCGATGCGAGCAGCAATACTGCGATAAGATAAACCGCAATCCCGGTACGCTACAATTCGACCTATATCAAAGTCAGAAACGTGCTGATACTCATTTCTCCTTCTTACACGAGGCATCACAACAACTTTTCACCAGGCATCAACGTTCAAATGAAATTTGTGTATGAGGAACCCGCTGAACAATTTCCTCATTTAAACACAATGTAGGTGTCGCTACTGGCGCCTGCTTTGTCTGAATGCACTGAAAAGCTAATCATTTGCATATCACAGCACCTTCTTCCTTTCGGATAAATTTCACGTCTGTAGCATGTCGCCTTCTTGGTGTAGCAATTTTAATAGCCAGTAGTGTAGGAAGCAAAGCTGCAATGTGTCGGATTTTTTGTTAAGCAGTTGCACTGCGAGGGGGCCTGTCATGTAACAAGAATAATAATCTATTGTATTATTAAATTTCTAAATTAATATGTCCGCCCCAATGTATCATTTATGTTGCTTTGCTTGGATGTATATTCATAAAGTCCAATATAGAATTAAATGCATTGCTTTGAAATATGATTTAGTGTCAACCAATATTCTCAATTTTTATGCTGGAAATTCATGTTTTTACAAACTTCTGAAACTCGCAGATGTGAAGTTAGAAACTCATTGAATATTTATCCCTCTGAAATTTGGTTCATCCTATAGAAAACATTCATCCTCTAACTATGTGAATTATTAATTTGTAAAAAAATAATGAAGTATATTAATATGATTCATTTTCTAAAAGTATTTGAGCATACTAATATAATTTGCATATAAATCTTTTTATCTCATTCATAGGCATCCGGAATTTTAGTTTTAAAATAATAATGACCGTAATGATATTATAAACCCTTAAATAAAAGAGTTTTAACCCTAGCATGTTAAAAGTTTAAAAAAACACACACGGACAAAGATATATATATATATATATATATATATATATAAATCAGGACTTTGAGCTTTAATTGTTTTGTTCTGTGTCAACTTAAAAAATCATTTGTGCAGTTCTAAACGAAAAATTTTATTTTATGTATATTCTTATTTGTACTAAAAATATAATTTTATCAGAATCAAAAACCGTAATAAAATTTTGCTCTAATAGTTTATATTTCATAAAAAGAAAAAAACGTATATATATAACTTTTCTCACTTCTGGACAAATTGTAAAAAAATCTTATTTGCACTGCTAAGCGGTGTTCTTACAATGAGCATTTATTTGGATACAAGACAGATATGTGACAAAAGAAATGGTGTTTCTAAAATATGTAGAGTGTTTGGTGTTCTATAACATGTGATATATTGTATTTTCTTTCTACAAGCTTTTGCCTTAAAATATTTTTTCTACACTTCTAAAAGGATTTTATTTGTTTAAATTTTAATCGGCTTTACTTTGACACTCAGGATTTTTGTTTAGTTTTTATATATTGAACGCTGAATGAGAGCTAATGAGAAAGGAATCTACTTAAAAACAAATTCTGACCGACTGTGAGAATATCCGCCCCAACAGTTGAATTCAAATCCCGGGATCAAAGAGCAGAGCCTTTACCTATTTGACTATGTCAATATTTAATTAAGTCAAAATTTTGCGACTGTGATGCTTACTGCGATGGCACACTAAATGGGTTTTATGCTGTTTTTATACAATTTTACCATTTTTATAGTCATTGTCTTGTTGTGCAAAGTTTACTTATGCAGTTTCTCTTCCGAGTATAATGCTATCATTAATCTAAACATTTTACTGAAAAATGTGCTTCAAATACATTATTTTTAGATACATTTTTCAAACTAAAACTTATTTAAGAGAATAAATACAGAATAGTCCAAAGAAAAAAATGAAGCCAAGGAAATTTACTTTCTTTCTGATTTGTCCATTTAAGTTACCCCTTATTCCAAAAATGTCAAGCCGAGCTGGCAGCCGAATGGTTAGCGCTCTTGCCTTCGGTTCAACAGTTCGTGGGTTCGAATCCCACCCTGGGCATGGATGTTTGTATGGTTCGAAATCCACTTTAAACCGTAGGTCCCGGTCTAATTAGCCCTCGTGTGCAAAAAATGACCGTTGAGCGTCAAACAAACCAACCAACTATCCAAAAATGTCAAATAATAAAAGAATTTGATGCTGTCTTCTTAAATCAGCATCAATAAAATGTCGCACTGTTGTCAACGATAAAGTAGCAAGAAGAGTAAGTGTTTTATTTGAAATTTTCTAAACGACATTGATAAAATTTAATCAATGTTGCTTAGAAAATAAGGAAAATATTTCATGATTTTTTTTTTTATTTCTTGGTTGCCTGGTATAAGAATATTTCCTTTCTTACTACCATACACTAAAACTTTTTTTGTATGGTAGATTGGTTACTCAAAAACTGTAAAAATACTGAGTATATATTGTAAACAGAAAATATTCTACACTTGTCGTCTAGCCCAGATTCAGTTTGTGTTGAATATTTTAGATTTAAACCTAGTAGCAGAAGATAATGTATGAAATGTCGAATATCCTGACACACTCTAACTATTAATTTTATGATTATCTCACATTTGACGGTTTAAATCACGCTTCTCAAAATATAAGTACATTTGGCGATATTTTAATCTGGTTATGCAAACTCACACAAAAGTAATCATTGAAAAAAAGAGGTTTTGGTCTATATTACTGTTTTATTCAATTAGTGTATTATCGAACAAATCACAACCAAATATTAAAATACTGAAAAATTATGTTATCAATACACAGAACAATTAGATTCTAAAATTAATAACCAGGTTCTTTTCTTTACGCTATCAGCAATTTAATATCAGAAAACAGTCATATGAAAATTTGGTGAAAAAGATTGCCATCACGTGGATGTAACTGAGTTTGGGGCGCAAAACAAAACAATAGCCGTTAAGAGTCACACGTGATTTTTAATTTATTCTTTACTAGACTATTCCTAGCTGACCACTGAATGTACTCTCCATGATTTAATACCTACACTCGCTAATTAATTATATGGTGACATGTATGATTACATGTAAATCATAATATCTTACTTAATCACAATATTGGGGCTACATTTTATACTTTCTGCTGAGAATTTGATTTGTCTATCTACCCACATGTCCATAAATTAAGGATGATCAGAAGCACTCACGGAATTCGAAAGCAAAATGAAAATGCTACTTCTAGAAATACCATACACATGGTCAAACATTACATGCAAACTACTGGAAGGCACCTAATGATGCCAAGTATACAACGCTATGACGAGAGCGTGAGAGGGGTATCTAAGGTCTCGTGACAATGAAAGAAACGTGTTCACAACCATTCCATATGGTTCTCAGTATCATGACTGCAAAGGTATGACACAGAAGACGCATGTGGATAAGTTTTATGTGGTAGAATTATCAGCAGCCTGGAACGTAGGCATACGCGAATGGCAAGTAGCCGAGGAACTCGTAATTGTCCAACGTGTCATCTCTAGGCATTAGCAATGACTCCAAGATTATGTAAATGTCAGTAGACTTTAGTGCAATGTGGACAGGCTTGCGTTATGTTTTTTCAAGGAGTTGAATTTTAGTTTACAGTTTGATTCACGTCGAACGTTCGCATTGAGATCGCCACTTATCCAGTACCACCAAGATAACATCACTAAACCCAACGTTACGGTGGTACATGCATGCTCATTTGGGGAGGCATTATACTGGAATCCAGAACATATCTGCTTGCTCAAATTAGAAATACGATAAATTTATTGGAACATAATTCTGGAGCAACATGTGCATTTGCTTATGGGTACCGTGGTCACTGAACTTGTGCTTATGGAGGATAACTCCTATCCCCAACGTTAGAACATAATCAACGACTGCCTTTACTCAAAGGATATCACTCATATGAAATGGCTAGCATTTTGTAAAGGTTTGAATCCGATGGAGCATGTGTGGGACACACTTGTCCGACCAATCGTAGCCTATTAACCACTTTATACATCTGCACCGGATCTTCGGAGAGCATTGCTACCTAAATGAAGTTCTCTACCACAAGTGCAGCTTGATAATGGGATACTCAGCATGCTTCGGCATTGTAAGTACTGTATTTTCTGGTATGGAAGACATATGATTAACCATCATCATACCAATAATGTAGTGTTCAGTTGTTGTACGGCCGATATGTATTGTAAATGGTTCAGGAAACTATAATCGTCGTTTGTATGCATGATATATTAAACGTATAAAACATATATGTGTGAAAGCGTATGGTAATACATCATCTAGATAAACATTTGTCTTCCTTCCTTAACTATTCTTCCAGATCAAGCTTGCATAGTCAAGTAGCTTGTCTCTTTTAATCGTTTTACAATGGTTACGATGGTTTGATGACAATTATTTGATCCTGCAGAGAAACGCTGCTGGAAAAGCTTACTGCTGATCGGAGATTCCGTTCACTTACAGTAAAATCTTCTTACAATACTCAGTTTTGGAAAAATCTCCAGGACCATGAGAATCAACATACTACAATTTCACTAAGGTATCTCATTTATGCTGTCTCATGTATACAGACCATTCGCTTATGCTGTTTCATGTATACAGACCATTCGCTTATGCTGTCTCATGTATACAGACCATTCGCTTATGCTGTCTCATGTATACAGACCATTCGCTTATGCTGTCTCATGTATACAGACCATTCGCTTATGCTGTCTCATGTATACAGACCATTCGCTTATGCTGTCTCATGTATACAGACCATTCGCTTATGCTGTCTCATGTATACATTCTTTACGTAATCGCGTATTGCAAGAAATTCGAACACCAAGTGTAGACTAAACTGAGTTGTTGATTCTACTCTATTTTACATTATCTGCATATTGTCTGTGTTTTTAAAAGTCAATCATAGCAAAGATGAAACCCCCGGAATTGCTGTCCTTTTCAATCGGAATCACAAATGATAACACTTTACCTCATAGCAATGCCTTTATTTAGTGGACAGATAATCATTTCTCTTTTCATTCAAGTTTCGTGATATCACATGTATTAAACCACGAAGAAGCAAATGCTCGTTTCAACTGTTCTGCTCTTGGCATCAATATCCATAGGTATGTGTCTTTTCATACTAAACCCATGAAATTCTACAACTTCATAAATCATTTTTCTCCCATCTCGTTCAATTTTCGAAAGGGGGATGTTAAAGCTAGTTTTTCACCAAATATTCCTAGGTGGTTCTTTTATGTATAGTTGTATACCTACTTTACTATATATACCGTGAAACCGTTTTTATGAATACAGCAGCAGCCATCCCAGTTAAAAATAATGGCAAAGGACTTTTGTTGGCCTATACATATAACTTATTCCATAAGTTTATTAAGGAATGTTTATTAAAGGTATATGTATGAAGTAACTTTTAATTATAGATGCTTTTCCTTTGGCTTTCTGTAGTTTACTTTTTAAAGATGAAAGATTTGAGGTGATTTTCAATGAGAATTTGATTATTCAGCGATGAACCTGTTGCTGTGAGATTAGAAAGAATAACTTAGAATAAAAGAATAACTTAATTAGAAAGAATTCAGTCAGCAGAATTAATTTTCAGAATTTTTCATTAGAAAGAGAATTTTTCGCACACGTGTTATCTATATTGAGTGTAAATCTTTTGAGACATTATTTAAATGCCTACATCAGAGAATATGTATTTAATATCTTGGTGGAGACTAGTTACGTATACCAATTTTCTTTAATGGGTGTTCAAAGTGGTATTATATACCTTACAATTGAATGTTTGTATAGATCTCGGATCTCTTATTTAAATTTAAAATATTTCTATAAACATGTACACAACATTACGTAATTAACTTTTAATATATTTTCTACGTAAAAGAAATTATGTGAGACTTTAAACACTACTTCAGCATGTTTCCTTCAGTTAATGATTGGGAGAATTACATTAGATTCAGTACAGAATTACATGTACTGAGTGTCCTAGATAATTCCTCTCAATGTGATATCGGAGAAAATGAAAATTTTCAACATATTTTTCAGAATTTAATGATTTGAAATAACAATTTTAAAATATGAATTTGAAAGAACATTTATCGAGATATTTTTATAGATAGGTTTATATTTAACTAAAATTAATGTTTCTTTTTATGTAAATTTTTAAAGTAAATTTTCATGTAACATATTTGCAAAGGAATATTGTGTAATGTTCCTTCTTTTCTTCTATGCTGACGCAAGCCTTTCTATAGATAATGTAAGGAAAACTTTTTCATTGTTTTTTTATATCCTTGTTTTATTATAAGGCATGAGGTCATTTTTCTAAACTTAGATGCGCTATCGTTATTTTTTAATTATAGTTCAGATTCATAAAGAATGAGCTATCTTTCAGTTTCTCAAATCATTCTCTTAAATACTGGTATTATGGCATAATCTGTTTTACTGGAGACAATTAATTTTATTCTAAACCATACCTCTTAAAGGATGAACTTGAATAATAATGAAGATTTGATGTGTTGCACTGAAATGTCAAAGTTAGTAGAACGAACACACGCTCACAATAGGTGATACTTTGGTTATAAATATTCATGGAGTCGATAGAGCAGCTTTATTTTATTAAATTTGATGTTATGCACTAAAAGTGATTGTTAAAAGAGAAACCAGATTAAAAAGATACATCATTTATGAATGAATATAAGTATGCAGGACGTGAACAAAACATGCTTGAAAAATACTCTTCAAGCTATAATATTGACTTTACATGTATTTATTTTTCTATAGAAGTTAAATATATTTGGAAAAAATCTTCATTAATTTATCAGGCTTCCGTTACAAGACAGTTAAAACGAAACGAATAGGCTCTTCTACTGTTGAATGACATTCAGAAAGCTAATTGTGTACTTATTTTATTATATAAAATAGAATTTAAGAGAAAAATGTGTTTTTATACTAAGAGTACTTATTATTAACTATTAATAAGTACATTTAGTTAAATTTGTCTACATAAGCATCTTTGAAATGATTCCTTTCATCTACAGCCAGTTAGCTCTAACAAGTATTTCTTTTATTTTCAAAATCCTCGCCTGCGCTCGCAATCATGAATTTAATATTAATTTTGAAATATTTCTTCCAAATTTTTTCAACCAATCATTCACCATAATGTAAACTCTTTTATTCATCAAACTATACCATATTTTATTAATATTCTTTTCCATTTCAGTTTAGCTGATCGGAAATATTTTCATTAATAATAGTTACGTTTCGGAAATTTATCTGAAGCTTTACTTTCTCTAATTTGATTAATATTGTGCTTAGATGTCTTTTATATGGCAATATTTGATTAATCATATCGTAATTTTCTGTTATCCATTAGTTTTTTCTTGTCGACTAGGATAGTCTTCATTTTGCCAGAACGTTCTTTAATTTACTAAGATCATGAGAAATATTTTGAGATCTATTTTTTCGACTAATAGTTACGTAAATAATTTTACAGCGTCTATTCAACAGCATTTCCTAAATGAACCTAATGTTTCTACACGCTGGAAAACTTTTCAATGTTCACGATCATCATCGAAGTACATCGAATTTCATGCTTAACTTTGTAAGCATTATACAGATATTGAATTGAATGATTTGAGTAAGTAGCTTTTGTATAAAAGAAAGCATTGTCAGAGGCTCACTTATTTAAAAATATCAACTGATCATAACTTATTCTAGTGTGTATTTATTTTAATATATATATAAGGACCATAGAAATTTACTGAGGTAATGCATGAAACAGAGAAGGACTTACCACCACGTGCACTGGAAAACAGGGCTCGGCAAAAAAAATTTATTAATTCATGAGAGCAAATTCAGACGCTTTATCTGAATAAAACCTTAATTTATTGCTACAAAACACTTCTTAACTAATTTACACAATTAATTACTTTAAATTCACTAATTTATAAAAAGGTAATGAGCACATTTCATCTCTGTTAAGAAAAAGGCCATGCTATCTCGCTGACTGCAGCCGTTGCTCCATTATTGCCGCTGCTGTTCTTGCAAATTCGAGGATGACTGTCCTTTTCCTCCCAGGTCTTCTGATTACCGGAAATTCCAGGACCGGTTTTCGGGGTAGTAGTTTTTCTGTACACGTTGCCTTAATATATATATATATATATATATATATATATATATATAAATATATATATATATATATATATATATATATATAAAAATATATATATATATATATCTATAAATATATATATATATATATATATATATATATATATATATATATATATATATATATATATATATATATATATATATATATATATATATATATATATATATATATATATATATATATATATATATATATATATATATATATATATATATATATATATATATATATATATATATATATATATATATATATATATATATATATATATAAATATATATATATATAAATATATATATATATATATATATATATATATATATATATATATATATTTGACATTAATTTTCCTTTTTAAAGAATACGGTTATTTTATATAAATTTTCTCATATATTAGTCAATAATAATATGTTACTTTTATGTTCTACTCATGAAAGCTATTAATTGGATAAGCAAAGAGTCTTAAAATTAATCCTTCTAAAATGCCATTAATTATATTTTAGATTAGTGTAGAAAATTGCTGACATTATTCATAATTAAATATATAAATACATGAAACACATTATATAAATTTATATAAAAATCAGTTTTCCGCTTATGAACAATTTGAGAAGTGTTTAAAATAATACGAGAATTTTGAAAATTACTTTTGAGATGTATTCCTTATAGCAAAATATTTAGATTTATTAAGTTGCGTAGAAACAATAAATAACTTACTATATCCGTTGTCATGTCATTTTCTTTGTCAAATAATTGCATTTTTTTCACATATAGTAATTTATACGAAAATTATATCGAGTTAAATAGTGAGATGTAAAGCAATTTAACAGAAAAATGTGGGTTTCTAATTATTAAAATGAAGTAAATTTGCTTAATAGAGAAACATTTGCCATTTATATTTAATTTCATTTCTCATCATACGGTAAAAAAAAAAAAAAAAAAAAATTAAAATATCTCAGACAATATATTCAAAAAACAAATTTCACATAACTATAAATTTTTGAGAGTAAAATATATGTTTATTTGACGATAAAATTGGAAGTTTTCAAGAGTTTAGAATCATGTATTTTTCCAGAAAAAGCATTCTCTTTTTCCAAGTTTTCTTAAAAATATTTCACCTGCTTGAAAAACTTACTACTTGTGCAAGTAAGAAATTGTTCTCCTGCCTGTGTGACGATCAGGCTGTTATTCAGCTATAAGTCTTAAATGTTTACTTCCTAACAGAAAAAAAAAATCAAAATTCAATAATATAATTTAAAAAATTTAAGTCAGTAAAGGAATTTTATTTTTAAAAGTATGAGATTGAAATTTTTATGCTGCTTTAGGTTTTTTATGGCGGTATTAATAAAAAATTTGCTTTTCAACCAAGATGAAATTATCGTTATTTTTGGGGACTAACCCTATGCCACAAAAAGGTTAGTAACTGCTACTCATTTGTCGTTACCCAGAGGGCACTTGTGAACCAAATCACGTAGGCGAGTAGCGTTGCCTGCGCCATACCACCACAAACCGTTTATAGGGTAGACCACATTCATTCATCATCACAGAAGAAAAGACATAGAAACACAGAGAGAACGAAATATCCATACCCGAACTAGGATTCGAACCGGAACCTACAGTTCAGGAGTCAGGAACGATAACAACTCAGCCATCCGTAGGCAAGATAAAATTATTTAATTCTTAATTATGAGATTACTGTTTCTAATTAAATGATCATTAAAACTGATTAGTTAGTTAGTTAATGCATCATAAAATAGAAAGTCAGAGGCGAGCAAAAGAGGTCGTTGACTGAGATGCTGATTGGAAGAATATTATTTTCCCGATCAATAAAATGTCCAATTTAGATGACTCGAACAATAATGTAGGCAAAATTTATAAGCATGACCTTTAAATTTCTTTAGTAGGCAGATAGATGGTACTCTATGATAGTGTAAAGGAGCCTTTGCATATGATAGGAAATACGATCTGTCGTAAATTCTTGTTAAAATTGAATATAGCGAATAACAACTGCATTCTCCTTACCTTTTACCTTTGATCTCATTTCAGAAAGGTCAAACCGGAAATTTCATTAAGATAATGGCCATTACTATGTGCTTAATCGAATAAAAATTGGTTTTGGAAAAAAAAAAAAGAATCGAGGTCTTCAGCTTCTTTCAATTCCCTAGAAATCTTCAGGGGTCGTTTGTCTGATCATGTATATACATGTGAATAACCATCGATATAATTCTGTTTGCAGATTAAAAGTAGATATCTTGGATAAATGGAACAAAATTTCTAAATCTTTGATTGATAGCCTCACTAATTCAATGAAAAATCGAGTATCAGAAGTTATTTAAAAAATGGAAGATCAACATCATTTTTAGTTGTATGAAAATTACTTATATAGCAAGTGAAGTTAAAATTTTTATAAAAGATATTTGGACGGAGTATTTTCAAATTGTTAATAAAAATATAATGTATTTATATATATAAATAACACTTAAAATATTACGCATTCATTTGGTATTTTATTTATTCTCACCAACTGAATTTGATTTAAATATTATGTTATTTTTAATTAAGAGTGTAATTTTTATCTTATTTTTAAAATTTTAAGTGACATGCAATCGACAGAAACAAATAATCTATTTCTATTCACCAATGCACTATTTAAAACAGAAAAAAACGAATAAAATATAGCTATCAAGTTCCCGAGAGCAAGACATACAATATTATTTCTAAATAAATAATTCTAGGACCTCTCTAATCAACTCTGAACAATGCATAAATATTTTATTAGTTTTTTGCCTATACCTTTAGAATATATAAAATGGTATTGACTTAATTTACTTTACTGCTTTGTTTATGCCAATTAAGGTTTACTTTGTATGTATAGTTGAAATTCAGTGCTTGATATGATAGAAATATCTAAAGTAGGTATATTTAACGATATCTGAATTTTTTTAGGCCTATCAGATATCTGGTTCTCAAGAAATTTAAGTATTTAACTACAAGAGTTTAATTGTCTACCAAATATCTCAGCTATATTCCTATATTCGAACGTTAATGTCTATATGATATTTCATTATATCTTACTGAGCCCCAATCAACAAAATTTAAATTTTTTATATCTCAGATACATGATTTTAATCTAATCGATATCTGAATAGGAACTTGACTTTATATAGCTGGGGTGGTCGAGCTTTTTGATAGTCCGATCCATTTTTCAAAATTTGAAATTTTTCGCGAGCCGCAATTAAATATTTATTTAAAAGTTATGCAAAAAATTTATTAGATTTTTTACAGAAATTATATTTATTGAAAACGCATAAATAAAAGTACAAAATATATGTATTAAATTTAAATATTAAAAATTAAACTCGTTTATTTTACTTCTTTCTTTGATTTTTTTAAAATCTGGTGAAAACTTGGTAACAGCACTTGTCAAACACTCTTTAAGATGCTGGATAATTAATACTGATCGGTGTTTGGATTTCACGAATTTTAAAGTGGAATAAAATGATTCTTAAAAGTACGTTGTTCTGAATATTGAAAAATTCGACAAGCTGCATTTTTTAATTCAGGATTTTTCAATTCTGGTACAAATTTCAAAATTCACCAATCGGCGTCGACTTATATTTTTATTGTAGAGCTTGATCTTCTAGCATCTCTATAAATTCTAATCCTCCAGACGCATTTTGGGTCATAAATATATTTTAAATGGAAAACCTACCTGAATTAAGTTAACTTTAAAGGATTTAAAAAAAAAAAAAAAAAAAAAACCACGAGATCTTTTTAAATATCTCAAATCGTGAAATCTATTTTGGAATTCCGTCAATATTTCCTCTAGCTTCGTTGAGTTTTCCTTGTTTAATATTGGAACAAATTTTTTAAATCCGAGAAAAATGATAAAATGTTTTAATTTTAATGTCCTTTTAAAAAAGTTGTAATTTAATTTGTAAACTATGTGTACACAGTGTGAGGTCAGATAGTATTTTATCTTTCCTCTGCAATTGTAAATTCAGTGTTTGCAAATGTTCTATGACATCAGTCAAAAACATTGTTTGTAACCATTCGCCATCGTCTAATCCTGAATACGTTATTTCCATTTCTTTTAAAAATGCAGTTATCGGATCAAACAAATCTACAAATTGATTTAATACGTTGTAGGTAGATAACCATCTAACAATGCAAAATAAATTAATTTGGAAGTTTTTCCTTTAATTTTTTAGGGAAATTTTTGAGTTGTCGATGATAATTTGCATTGGCGAAAATGTAATTTACATTACGTAACTCTGTTTTCATAGCATCAGGATATTTTAAATATGTTGTAACAAAATTTTCTCGGTGAATTATGCAATGAATCGATTTGAAATGTGGAATTTTAGAATCATCTCTTAAAAGCGCAATAAGATAGACTATTTTTACTTAGCATTGCTAAAGTTCCACCGGTTGCAATGCTTAGAAGTTTATTAAGAGGCACATCAAAAGTTTTCATTATGGAATCTAATGCATTTTTTAAATCGAATCTGTGGTTGGACTCTTGAAGTGCTACTAAATCTAACAATTCTTCTTTAACGACGGTCAGGTGAAAAAAAGGTATAAAAATTGCCAATTGAGGAAAATTTACAATATCTGTCGATTCCTCAAGGGCTAAGCTGAATGCAATACAGTTCTTGAAATCATTTTTTAAATTATATTCAAGAGATGCACTAATTACAGCTATGTGTCGTTTAGTTGTGTGTCTCGAGATGGAAATTTGCGAAACAATTTTGTACAATGCTGCATTATTTGACTCTAAAACTTTAAGTACATTTCAAATTTTTTAATAAATTCTCCCTCTCCATACGGACATTTTGCACAAGCAATATTCCAGGCAACAACAAAACTGGCTTCAGACACATTATTAGCTTGATTGCTAAGGGTCATCAAAATTGACTGTTGTTTACTTAAATTTGATTTTAACGAAGCAAATTTATCTCATCTTAATTTGGAATTTGGTGGATACTTATTAGAAAACTGAGGATGATTGGTTTTATAATGTCTACGTAAATTGCTGACTTTATAATTTTTGACCGTAGAGCTACAAATAACGCATAATGCTTTTCCCGTTATAGTTAATAAAATAGAAATTCTCCTCATACTCATTATTAAGACTTCTATTTTCTTGCTCGCATTTTATTTTTTTATTTTTGTTCTTGGTCGTCATATTTTTAAAACTGTGAATAAATAAAGAAATTTAGAAAATGTAAGTTTTGTGTCATTAAAAAATTAACAACACGTGTTTACCTACAACGAAACAAATTATAGTTAACTTACCAAAAAATCCAAATTACAAGGTATATGCCTAACAAGAGTTTGTGCGATACAAATTGTTTCCGCCAGAGCAGAATGTTAACTGTTCGTTGCAATGAAAGCTTACAAATTCAAAATTGGTCTAAAATTGTTCGATTACGCAACTGTTAATTTTTGTTCGCGCAATTTTCGATGTGAGTCATATCATTCTTAACTTGGACGGAAATGAAATTTGTTACAACATTGTACCTATTCTTTCATATTTGTTGTCAGAAATTTAAAAGACATTTTGAAACACATACGGAACGATAGTAAATTTTTAAAATATAACACATTAATATGAAATGTGAATTCCAGTACATTTATCGAGAATCACAAATAATCCTTCAAAGAGCTGCAGGTTAACCCCCCCCTTGTGGTATAGATATTTGTAGTTGCATTACAACTAGTTGAAATTGATCATAATCCTTCTTTGCATGCTGATGAAAATTTTATTCATAACATTTAATGAATAAAAATTTGTATTTAAAGCAGGTGTACCGTAGTTGTTGTGGGCAATTTTTTTCACAACTATTGCGTTATAAAGGATGGAGTTGTCAAAAAAATCAAATGTCCAAATTATTATAGCGGTGTTGAATTTGTCCTTTCGCTATTTGGTGTGGCTGGAAGAAACGTGAGATTTCTTAAATATATTTTTTATAACTCTCTATTCATGAATGCTTTTTATATCTAATCTGAATAAAATTTGTCAAAAAAAATACTATTCTTTATTTGTTTGTACTGAGATTAGTATGTAAATTAGCATGATGATGGATATTTCTATTTTTTTAATCGTTTCTCCCTTACTCTAGAGCAGGAATTATATCACCCTGATTTATTCCACAAAATGAAAAAATCATTCAAATAAAAGACACAATTATAATATAATTATATAATTATAATTTTTGTGGCACACCATTATATTGATTGAAAAAAAGCTAGGTTCTGCTGCTGAAGAACGACACAGCTCCTACAAATAACCAAAATTTATCTGTTGTGGCCACACATTCTAGATTAGAAGCTCTAAAGTATCAGTAATTAGACGTGTTCAATAAAAGCTATGTAAAAATTAAGTATCAACGCAATTAATTGGAATTTCTAGGATAACATATTTTTTAATTGTGTTAATGCATATTATTCCAGTCAAGGAAGAGAACAGTCTGTTAAATCTCAGAGAAATAGCCCGTGCCTGTTATTTTACTGGTAATGTGAATTTTCTGTGAGAAAATGTAACTTAATACCACTGAAACTATTTTACAAAATACATTTCCAGTATGGCGAGGTATAAACTAACAGTTTAGCAAACTTTCTTTTGGTTGTCTCCAAACTATAACTTGAGAAGTTGATTCTAATTTTCCAAAATCTAATTAAGACAAAAGTATAATTTATCCAAAAATACTATTTCATGCTCTTTGGATGTTTAGCACAACTAGTCATTAGAACAATGGGAATACTTATTGTAGAATCAAATTCTGGCAAAGGATTTTTATGGTATTTCCATTATGCTGCATTCCATGTTAAATAGTTTGTATTGATACTGACTATTATTCTACAGATGCATTCATTGTGATATAGTTGTGAATGAAGCAGGGCTTTAGACTTTCAGAGCTTCTTTAGATATATAGAGGTAGTATAAAGTTACAATAGTCGTAATCTGTGGTTAGACGTATCCTTTTACGTCTATCAGTTTTCTCATTCGTAACACCTTTGCTTGGTTACATACGATATTATGAGCTATTTTTTTGAAGGAAAAATTTGCAATTCTTTTCGATTAATGATTCTTTTTTGGTCGATCTAAGATACGGGTTTGAATGTCATTCATTTTATTTTTCCAAAATGTAAATGCAAAAGTCGCATAAGTATGCAAGTTCTTCAAAATGTCAATTCTTTTTCAGCTTTATATATTGTTTGTAAGAAAAACTCTATAATAAATTTTGAATTATAGAAAATTTTTTTAGTGATAAATAAAAAATATTTTTTGAGTCAGATATATAATGAAATTCTCTTTAAAATAATCTGTAACAAAAAAATATTTGCTCTTTTTTATGCATTCAAATGCTTTTACAAAATGCTTAGACCAAATATTGCAGCAGTAGAAAAATTTATTGTGAGAAGTAAGAAAGTAATTTATTATACATATTTATTAAGTTTTTTCGGGGAATAGTGTATTTTCTAATATTTTAGGATAAAAAAAATTAATTTAATGAATATCTTGTCAAAGGATGACATTTAGAGCAAAATAAAAATATTTAAATTAAAGTTATATCTATTTTGAATAAAAAAACAATTTTCTTTTTAATTTATCTCTTTCAAATTTGTGTGAAGATGATGATATAATTTTTCTTTATCACAAATTAAATTTATGAATTAATTAGTAAAACAGATATACACTGCTGGTCACTGTACACCCTTAAGGAAGCATGCAAATTACATGAAATTTTCAGCATGCTTTAGCGGAGGTGAGGTATGCAAATGATTAGAATTTCAGCGCAGACGCACATCACACGCGCCTGTGAAGCCTCTTTCGACGTGCTATTTAAGGCTTGAAGGTTTCGACGATTTCAAGTTCGGTAATTGTGTTTTTCTTGTGGTTTATTTGAAAAAAAAACATCAATTATGCCTAGTAGAAAGCAGTAATCATTTTTTATTAAATATCCGAGTTCGACAGAAGAAGGATAGAGGCCTACCGAGATTATGGATCATCCACATCACGAACCATAGCAAAGCACATGGAGTCTATAATGCATCATCCAGTGTCTGAGCGTACCTTTCGACGCCATTTACAGCAGAGTGGTCAGTCCACAAGATACCCATTGCTTCGTCGATCCTTGATGCAGAACCACAGATGTCTCCGCCACCAATAGTGCTATGCAGTAAGGATATGGATGGCAGAACAGAATGAAATTGTCTTTACTGATGAGTCACACTTCTGTCTATAGCACCACGATGGTCACATTCAAGTCTGGAGACACCATGGAAAGAGCATGCTGAACAGCTGCATTATGCACCACCACATTGGTCCTGCACCTTGTATTATAGCAATGTGGAGGTATTGGATATCAATCTCGCACTCCTCTAGTACACATTGTTGGTGTTTTAAACAGCCAGCATTTCATTTCCGAGGTGTTGGAGCCAGTTGACCTTCCTTACTTTCAGTGCTTAGCCACAACCATATTTCAACAGTATAATGCGTGACGCATTGTCCAATGGATCTTCATCAATCGCCAGATTGAATTGCTTTCCTGGAAGTCTCGCTCTCCGGATCTTTCACCGATAGAAAACACGTGGTCCATGGTTGCTCAACGATTGACCATGATTATATTTCCAGTTGCCCTACTAGATCAATTTTGGCAACATGTGGAAACTGTTTGGTCTGATGTATCCCAAGAATACATAAAAAGTCTCTAATGAAGAGGTTTGTGGCAGTGGTAATTTCCAACGATGGTGGTTGTTTTACCTTTTGATTTTGGCAGGAACCACACTTCACAGAAGTCTATAAATTTAATCATTTGATACCCGATCTCAACATATTATCAACGAAATAAATTTTGTTGTGATATGTCTTGTTTTTCTTGGTATTGCAGTTTGTGTGGCCAGTTGTTTATTTTAATTATTTCTTATTACTTTAAACTCGCTCTCTCTCTCTCTCTGTTTCCTAATATAACAAATATCAACATACCTAGTTACAGTAATGTAATAAAAACTATTTCAAGTAAAACTGATTTTGCATGCATTTGGAAATTGTTAGATATTTCTTATTGGTATTATATTAGGTACTGAGGATTTCTACACACACACAGACATCAAAATAAAAATGTTTGTTTTGTTTCGATTCATTATATCAATTTTGACATATTTAAGTATACAAAGAGGTAGAATTTAATTTTGTTACGGTAATTAAGTTTTAGTTTGAAACTAATTAATTGTATTTTTATTAATTTTAGTTTCTTTCTATAGAGCGAAAGAATTTTATGCAACATTATAGAGCAAAATATTTTAAAAAAAAATTGCCATTTAATAAAACTATAAATTCATAGAATATAACAGGCATGGTTAAACCTTTTCTGAATATCTGCTTAAAAAAAACAATCAGAATAAATAAAGTGGAGTTGCCGTACTGAAATCAGAGGGGAAACAAAAGTTCCAATTGCAATTCCTGTATATGGATCTCTGGTTTCTACTCATGAAGTGCATTTGTTCTTTCTTCAATATTTCTCATGACAAATGACTTTTTTACAACACTCCTTTCAATTCCTTTTCAATATTTCTCCTGATAAATGACTAAAATGAGAACTGAAAAACTTAGTTTCAAAATCGTCAATAATGTCTTACTAAACGTAGTTCAAGTATTCTTGAGAGTTAAAATTCTTTTAGAATCTGTAAGCAGATAAAACTGTGTACTGTTTTTAAATTTTGAAGAAATCTGACGTGCGTAAAAACGTATTTTTTATATTTAGCATTTGTTGCCTATCAACAGTCAAATAGTTTTTAAGATATTTATATATATCATAAGCAAATTTAAAGAAAATTTTAAAAATAGTTAATAATAAAAGTGAAATTTTTTTGTTTCGCTGATGAGTTATTAAGTTAAAAAAGTATTTCATGTACAAAGTATAATGTAGTAGATAAATATGGTATAATGAAGGCCTTGTGCATAAGCATCGCTAATCAGAACAAAAAGCAAATCTATTTTAAAAAACTATAATAATGTTTCATATTACTCTTAATGAGTCGTAGGTAAAAGTAACCATCTGAATAGTCATTAACGTCAATTCAGTGAAGTGAAAGAAAAAGGAGGGAAGTGGTAAGAATGGTAATAAAGGTGTAAAACACTCAAATCTCGTAGAATGATCTTGAGTTATTTATGAATTGAGTTAGAGATTTATGACGTGTTTGATTCTATGATATGATCCGCTTTTGTGATGGTTGATCTTCTAAATAATCTTTATTTAAGAAATAAATTATCTTACCAATATTTCTGCCAATGCTTTTACACAAAGTTCTTACAGTGTGAGGTTCAAGCTAACTTCAAACCTCGCGACTAATCAATTAAGTAAGAATCGTTACATTCAGTATAATTATCTTCACAAACCTTAAAGCAATATTATTGCTTATGAATCCATTTATTTTAACTTATTTTTTACTGATTAAAGATGAGTTAACTATTGTATAAAATTTAACAAATTATTAATAATTGTAACTGTAATCTTTTGTACGTTAATATCAAACCACACTACATCCAGAAAGAATATTTGCAAGTAGATTGTGTTTATACATCATTAGAATGTGAGGTAAAATATTGTTTTGAAAAAACGCTGATCAATGTTAACATAAATAAAAAAAGGTGTTAGTGCAATTTTTTTTTTAAATCTGTGATTAGCATATTAGCATGAACATCCATCCCGTTTTCATGCTCCAACATTAACATTTTACAAATGTCTAAGTTTGAAAATTCTTGATTTAATGAAACATAACTCCGTCCAAATGTATTTTTATAAATATTCTGTTGTAGATAATATAAAAATTAAAATTAAGGGCTCGTTAGGAATATTGTATTTTTAAAACGTGTGATTGAAATATTAACACGTAGGGCATTTTAATTGTCTAATAATTATTATAGAATACTCACGACTGATTCCGAGCCACTACTAAATGATGAGTTTAATGTCAGAGGTAGCATTCATCTTTCTACCATCGAATCACCTCAGCATATATGAAATTCAACACTTATGGTCTTTATCAGCACACCATGATGTTAGAATATCTTGATTAAAAGAGGACTAATTTTTAATATTTTGTAGTAGCTCATAAATGTGTGGTAAAAGCATTCAAAGAAAATCTAATGTTGAAAAAACCTCAACTCTTTTAGGAATTTTGAAATTTTGAAATATTGATTCTAGTTTCTTGTTAGCAATGTTAGAACGAAATGTATGATTATCGTCTGATCTATTCTACCTATATATAATTATAATTGCAATTATTATTATAAATATTGTATGGAACCCACTAATGAGAGTTATGTAAAATACCGGGTGATTATAATTAAAGTCCCGATTTTAAAAATCGATAATTTTAAAACTACTGGTCAGAATGACGTGATATTTTAGCAGAACAATCGTAAGGCAATGGAATTTTATTTGGCGAAGGAAAAACATAGTTCTAAAATGTGCTGATAGATGGCGCTGTCAGTGTTCACATTGTCTACATATATGCAAATTACTAATATGTGACATGCGCACATGAGACTTAGCTGCCATAAAAATGCAGAGCACCAGCTCTTTGCCTAAATACTTCATCATGACTTTGACTATGAAGGATCGCGCTCTGCTCTTGAAGTTTTTTTATAAGAACGATGACTGTGCACTTACAGCTATTAGGAAGTTTCGGACATTAAAATCCATTAAATGGGGTCCAATAACCGCAAATGGTGTGAGAAAAATGATTGCTAAATTCGAAGAGACCGGTTCATTTGACGTTAAACGGGGTAGAGGAAGAAAACTAGTTTCGGCTGCGGCAGTGGAAGATGTGGCTACAGCGTTACAAGAACAGACTAACAGTGATGTTGGAATCAGCAGTGCACGGGAAATTGGCCGAATGCTGGATATGCCGAACAGCACGGTGCGTAAAATCCTACGGAAGATCTTGCTCTGTTATCCGTATAAGATGGCTCATGTGCAGGAGTTGCTACCGGCTGACCTGGAAGCACGTCAATCTTTTGCACTGCAATTTCTTGCCCGGATGGAAGTGGACAACGGATGGCCATGGAACATTCTGTGGTCTGATGAAGCCCACTTTCATTTGCAAGGTTGTCTGTGGGATATCACCCGTTAACCTCAGGTACAGACCGGGATCCCATAGCATCGTTATTTCATTTGCAAGGTTCTGTAAATACGCAAAATTACAGGATATGGGCGACCGAGAATCCGTCCCAGCTACAGCCATTACCTCTTCAGTCTGAAAAGTTTACTGTGTGGTGCGGAATAACGGCAGCGTTTATCGTTGGTCCGTTTTTCTTCGAGGAGATCACACCTGCAGGTCCCGTTACCTGCACCGTTACTGGCAAGCGGTATGAAACACTTTTGCGTAACCATGTCCTTCCGGCACTTCAGCAGCGTCAGTGTGTGGATCGCACAATATTCATGCAAGATGGCGCTCCTCCGCACATTGCTACTCCTGTGAAGCAGCTACTGAGTGCTAATTTCGGAGATGACAGGATCATAAGCCGTCATTTTCCAACAACGTGGCCGCCACGTTCCCCCGACTTAAGCCCGTGTGATTTCTGGCTTTGGGGGTACCTGGAGAATGTTGTTTACAGCGGGAGTTTTCAGAATCTAGCCGACTTGAAGGCAAGCATCACACACCACATCCATTGCATCAGTACAGATACCCTCCGATCTGTTGTGGAGCATGCCATTTTGCGCTTCCAATTAGTAGCGGAACAAGGCGGAGGGCATATCGAACAACTTATGCTTTAATCATCAGCAAGGTGTTGATTCCATGAAGCTCTTTTTTATTTGTCATAATCGCTGTTGTCGCTGTATTCTCGTCTTTTCGCTAATAAATCTTTAGTAAATTCCGGAACTCTATTTTTTTTCTTTTGGCTAACAACATTTCTGTGTTTAACGAATACATTTTTGAACTTTCTTCCTTATATTACCCGGACAGCGCCATCTATCGACACATTTTGGAACTATTTTTTTTCGCCAAACAAAATTCCTATGCCTTACGATTTTTCTGCTAAAATATCAAGCCATTCTGACCAGTAGTTTTAAAATTATCGATTTTTGAAATCGGGACGTTAATTATAATCACCCGGTACATCAAGAATATCTATATGGTACTGGAATTTTGGTTAATAAAGAAAACAAATAATACTATTTTAATCGGAAAGAACATCAGAAATGGAGAGAAATCAAAGAGTAATTATCATACACTATATATATTTTGTAGAGAACAATTTATAAACAGAGCCCGAGCCATTGGTATCAGAGAAACAAACATGGAGTGCTAATTATTTTGTTTCACAAAGAAAGTAAAATCCTTGCTCTGGAAATTTTTCTGTCTGATATTTCATCATTCAAACTTCATTTTTACGGTGTTTTGAGATTTGGATTATATTCCTTATCAAACCCAAGTAAAAAAATTATTATTCTGTATTTCATTAAACTACATTCCACCTTATTGCTTACTAATTTAATTACTTAATACCTTACCTTATTGTAAACAATAAGGTAAGGTATTTTTAACTGCTTAACATATTTCAATTTCCTTGTAAATCTGTTATAGGATTTATTTGCTTCTAACTGTATAAAATAATTGTCAACTAGATGAATTTACACACTTTTATTAATATATTTTTGTTCAGAACTCATTTTTTGGTTAAAAAAGCTATTATATAAATTTAAAATCATTGTATTTGAATATAAATTTTTTCATACTTTATAATGGTAGCAAAATACACACTCTGATAAAAATGATCTTAAATTATCATTTTAGTAATCTTCAATTTATAACGATATCTATAAACATGCTTATAATCTGATAATTTTGCAATTTATCAAATTATAATATGACTATGTATATATATTTAATTATTAGATTAAAATTCCCTTAAATATCGATTTCTTTTCTTTTTTTTAAAAAAAAAAAATTAGTTTGAATGAGTAACAGTAAATATTTGCATATTTTGTGTGTCTTTTACAATGAAATCTAATCTTTCTCAAGAATGATTAAAAACCTAGTTTCTTTAATGAGTCTAAGTTTATATATTACTATTTTCAATTCAATTTTATGTATTCTGTATGTGTGTTCAGTATGTAAGAATCATCATTTTGATAAAAATGTAGCCGTCTTTACTCATCTAAAGTTTTAACATTCTTTATTAATAACAATATGAGAGTTTTACCATTCACTTTATTAAGATCTTTCTATTATTTATAAGGTTTCGGTAAAATGACTAGCATGTTAAAGTTTTATGAACGATGTTAAGAGTATCTGATTTAAGCTTCGAAAATCTTCTTAGCAGCATGGGTAAAGAAATCTTGTGCACTATCTGCTACCTTTTTGATACTGTGTTGAAGAACAACTTCGGCTTTTGGTCCGAATTCACGAGCATCTTGGACGACTTTGTTGAACTTGTCAAGAAGACTCATAACTTTGAAAGCTGTTCCGATACTGGTTCCATCACCGGCATTTCCTGCAAGGTCTAACAAGCTAAAGCTTCCTAGAAGTAAAAATTATATGAATATAACTATTTAAAGAACTATTAAAATAATTTAGACAGCTATGCATTTGTAAAAAATAAAGAAGATTACTAAGTTAATAAAAATAATGTAATCTATAAAGAGCGTATTCTTATTTGAAATCTTAAATGTGCGAAATGTATGTTTCCATTAAAAATGGTTAATTAAAATTCTAATAGGAAAATTAAACTAATAACTGTTCCCTTTCAATAAAAGGCGCTTTTATCTCATAAAAATAATTTATAAATGCACAAAAAATAAACAAAAGTTTCCTGAATATGTAAAAAATAAAATTTGAAAATTTTGACATTTGAAATTGATTTTTCTAACTTCCTTAACATATTCATTGGGGTATATCGTTAAAATGTTGAGATCAATAATAGTATATATTTGAATTCCTTAGTCATCTAATTTCTGACTGTCAACAATTTATTGGAGTTGATCTGAAAAATGTCAGATTTTTAAAGAGGATAAGCCACAACACAACATTTGAATTGATGATAAATTTTTGTACAAAATAATATTAAAGGGAATTACGTAACATTACTATTGAAAATTTCTAGGAAAATAAATTTATATACTTACTCATCACTAAAGTTTTTTCGATATCAACAACGAGATCACTAATTTTGGTTCGGACTTCTTGGACTGCATCTTTTAATTTTTCATATTCCTGAGGTAACTTTTCTTCAAGCAAGTTCAAGGATTCTCCCATTTTATGTAAAAGATCCAAAATCTGTAATAAAACACGTTTACTTTTAATTATCTTTCAGCTCAAATTAATCTTACAATTTCTTTTTAAAATGACAAATATGAAAGTATTTTAGCCTAAAAACTTTTTATTACTTGAAATTTTAAAACTTGTTTTTATATGCATATTAAAAATTAACATTAATGTATTTTTTATCATTTAATAAAATTTTTTTCCATGTCTATCCCATTATTATATTCAATATCTCATAGTAAAATTTCAAGTCTATTTCATTATTATTTTAAAATTGGCATTCTATTCGAGATTGTATGTAACTAACATAAATTTGAATCGCATTTTTGGAATATTTTATTCTTTGTACATTTATGCGCCTTCTTTTCCTGACACATATCAGTTTAAATGAAAAAAATAAGTGCCATTGTGAGAACCTTTCTAATACTTACGAGGATATGAGCTTCGTTTTCAACTTTCTCGAAGAGGTCTTCAATCTTCTTCACGACACTTTGAGATACATCTTGGAGGCCGAGTTCTTTCAGGACATGGGCGGTGAAATCTCCAACGTGAGCTTCTATGCGTGCCTGGATTTTGTTAAGGGTTTTCTCCAAGTTTGGAACAAACTAAAAATCACGGAAAATATGTAAGATTTGATAAAAACTTAAAAAAAAAAGATTTATTTTGTGACTGTGTTTTATTTTTAAGAGATAAGTAACTTTTACTCTTTGCACACATTGAGTCTCTTTATTCGCATTTCTTTAAGCGCTGAAGTCTTTTGTTTTTAAAGAATAAAATTAATTAAAAGTTTCCTTTTTCATTGTTAAATTTCATCCTTTTATTGCATTCACATTTATAAGTATATTCGATAATTCAAAAATATAAATTAATGAACTCGTAAAATTTAGTCTAATTCATAAAATTCAAATGATGCTTCAATTGTTTCAAGGGATTCATGCTTAAGTATTTTGTTAATTTAAAAGCTTTAAAATAATTATTTTCAATTGAATTCTGACAGGAGCATTGTTTAATATATGTATCTTACATTAATACTATATTAACTTTTGTCAATTAACTTTTATCAAATAACTTTAGTTGATGAAAAATAGTGTTCATAGAAAAAGTATAAAAATACTAGAAAAAAATTATTCACAGAGGAAAATTTCTTAGAGAAACAATAACACTAGCTTAAATGGAGTACTGATTGATCTTATACGTATTTAAATACGAATAATTATCTGCATATACTATGATTGGCTGGTTCTGAACTAAAAGTTAAAATAGTTTATGTAAATATGCATATCATTATCGATTTGACATACTGTTATAGTTTTAGTTAAAATATATTTATCGTAAGTCTAATGCTTAATCAAAAAGATATCTGTATAAATATTTATTAGTTAGAAATTATTGAAGTGATAGTTAGGTATTTTTTTTTTCTTTTACAGTGACGTTTTATATCAAATTCATTTGGTCTTTTATATATATGTGCTGCAAACCTTTTTATTAAACACAAAAGTAATTCCTTGCTTTCAAGCTTTTCATTGCCATGGCGGGTCTAATTAGCCCCCGTGTGCAAAAATTGACCGTTGAGCGACAAGCAAACCAAACAAACCATTGCTATGGTGCTATTTTACTCTTACCTCTTTGGCATCATTGACAACTTTGTGAGCTTTGTCGGCAAGGCTCAGGAGATTCAAAACTGTGCCGAGATCAGTACCACCAGAAAGCTCGGTCAAGCCTTTCAAGAGATCGAAACCGAAAAAGACATCTGTAAGGTAAATAATCTTTGTTAAAAGTATTTAATACGTGGATATTGTACTCCGAAAGAAAATAAATTAATTTTCATTATTTTGATTAAAAAAAAATTTAAAAGCGAAAGACAGAAAGAGAATAATATTTAGATTTTACATCGAAAAGGAGCACAAGATTTGAAAATTTTTTAAAATTTATCATTATGTATGCTAAGTATACCTTAATTTTAAAATTTTAAATAACTTGCAGCTAATGTATGTCATTAATGTAAAAATTGTGTCGAATATGTGAAACCAATTGTTTTGTTTATTTCTTGAAATATCTATTCCTGTTGATGAATCGAACAATTTATAAAATTAGGCTGTAATAAAATTAAATATCATTAAACTTGCTACGGTGTTTTATTGATGTTTTTTAATTTTTAATCATAAAGATAACAAAAAAGAACTATTAAACATACATTTTTTTAAATTATAATATGCATGATCTTCTTAAATTACTTTCTTTAAGTATGTTTTTCAATTAAAAATAACGACTTTATTGGTTGACTTGATAGTAAAAAAATTATGTATTTCATTTAATTTTTAAACCACCATATCTTTATTAACATGTATGTTTAGGTATTTTCAATCAACTGAAGATACAGGTTTTGTTTTTTATTTAACATTTGTTGCACACTAAATAAAAATGCCCTTATATCAAAATTTCAACACTATCCCTCCACTGATGTCACTAATTATAAAAACATTTTTAGTTTGCAACAATTTTCTTGTTCAAAACTTTTATCTTTGGAATTAAAATTTGAGATTATATAATAAATATATTTTAAAAATTCAAATTCTCTCTCTTAACAAATTATTGTAATGAAAAATATATTCTCATCTATAGTGTAAACGATTTCAATTTAAATTAATCTCAGAAAATCTCTATGTAGTTCTTCAATTTTTGCCATTAATTAATAATGATTTTCTTTAGATTTTATTAAATATTGATAAAATTTTTAGAGAAAATCCAATTTGAACTTAAAATATAAAATTGCTTTTGAAAGGATTATCTCTTTATTTAAATTTTACTTATATGTAGATGGATTTAATTTTGTATTCTTTCAACCAAAATTATACTTTAAAAAAAACTAAACCTGGGGATATGGAGCCCATATTTAGGCCAAGGCCTATCTCAATTTTCTTGACAGAGGAACCTGGGGAGCGAAGCATATGTCTCAGTTAGATGGTCAGCCTAATGTGAAATACCTATGTTTGATTTAAGATTGCTTAGTACTTAGTTTATTGATCTACTAAAGGAATGAAAGGCTGAGTCGACTATGCGCAGTTAGAGAATCGAACATCGGTCCACTGAATTAGAAGCGTGAAGCACTACCACTAAGCCACCCACTATCAAACCTGTTTTAAGACTAATATTTATAATTTTTGAAACTGATTATGGGAAAAGATTTAAGTTTCATTGATAATATTTTATCAGAAATACGTAGTATTATATATAGTTCTAAAACGCTTCATTTTACATTTATAATGAAAAGAAGTTAAAAACATAATTTTTCGTTTGATTTGCTTACTTTTTTTCTAAGAAATAAAGAGAATTTATAATTTAATGGGATAAAAACCTACTTTGTCTTCCTAAGAATTCTTCAACTTTGTCGGTTACTTTCTTAAGACCAGCTAAGACTTCATCAGCCTCTTGGTGAATCTTTTCATAAACTTTTGGAACAACAGCTTTGACATGAAGAACACCGCTTTCAACGTGGTGAATCACATTGATCATCTAAAATAATTAGGTTTTAACAAAATGCTTTTCACATCATATAAGACGTAATGCACAGTATTAAAAATTCATAAAAATCGATAATTTATAAAAACACTTATCGCATCTTCATAAATGGTTTTGATTCTGTGAGTGCAGTTTTTTAGTATTAAAAATGTATTCTCAGTTACAATCTGAATTTTCACAGTACTATGATTTTTATAATTTAGATATTTTACCGCCTTAATAAATTTACGTTTAAATTGTTTAATTAATTTCTGATCAGTAGAAATATAATTCAATCAGTTATATATATATATATATAAATCAATTATATATATATATATATATATATATATATATATATATATATATATATATATATATATATATAGTGGGTGTCAAATTTGCTTTATATTAATGACAGTTACATCCATTTTTATAGCGATATGTAATTATTTACGTATTTATGTTGCATCATTATTATGAGATAAATTTAAATTATTACTACTTAAGAAATTGAAAAGCAAGTTGTTTTTCTTTAGTTGGTTAAAAAAAGCATTTTGTTAAATATGATAGACTAATATATTCTTATTTGGCTCATCATTATTTCTGAAATAATAACTATGCCTTATTAAATGTATTCGAAAGGAAAGTAGTGGGTGTCAAATTTGCTATTTTTCATTTTTCAAGCCTGCATTGTTTTTAAGATAAAAGTTAACGTTGCAATTATTTGTCTTAATTATGACTTCTAGTGTTATTAACTGCAAGTTTTAAAGGTCAAATAGTTCACTTAGACTGACCTCATTTATTGCAAATATCAATGATAAATTAACATTGATATTTGCAATGTTAATTTATCATTAACGTAAGTACGTAAGTTGCGCACGCACGTAAGTTGCGTAACGTTACTTAATGATAGTTGAGGGAGTAAGTGTAAAAATATAGTTTCTATTTTTGAGTAGTTAATTACTTTTCAAAAGTTTTGAATTTTTCAAAAAAATTAAACATTTTTCCTTTTCGTAATCTTTTTGATATCAAATATATGCCTTTGATAACATAAACAATTAGTGAGTGTACTTTTTATTACTAATATTCATTGTAAATTTGAAAAATCTTATTCCTTATTCTAATTTCTTTTTATATATTTCAAAAATCGTAATACTTTTCCAATTAAAATTTTTCCATCTTCTTGAACAACATTTTCTAGATCCTTCAGATAATCAAGAACAGATGCTTGGGAAACTAAAATGAAAAAAATTGTGTTAGATTATGGGAATATTCAGACAATTTCAATGATTTTTATGAACGATTTAAATTCACTTACCTTGGGCTGGTAAGGCTGCAGTTGTGGCAACAGCCAAACACAAAACTAATAAAACGCTGTTCATTTTGAATGCTAGAATCTTCTGAAACAAAGATGATTTCATTAAAGAATACAAAAAGAAGTAAATATTCTCTGCAAAATATCTTGCTTAGAATTTATTCTAAGTTAAATTTGAAGATTTGTTTTTAAAAATATTGACTGTAAACTGTTAACATATTAAAATATATGATGATTGTATACGAAAAAAAGTAATTCTCATCAATTTTATTAACACATCTCTGAAATAATTCTGTACCAAATATTGGTTTTATCTGCGTATTTTTTGTGCTACAGATAAAATTTATCATTATTAATTTTTTGCAAAATTTAAAAAAAATAAATTATCAAAAAGTTTCTTCTCACATCAATTTTCTTAATGCAGTTAAAGATAACCATGCTTATAAAATACTAAAGTGTTAATGACGTAATTACTAAATTAAACTTTTCATCATTAAATTTAAATGATTAAATATAGAAAAAGTTTTATTTGATAAAAAAGTATTTGTCATAAATAAGAAATGACCATTTACTTATTAACTAGAAACATTAATTTTTATTAAATGTTCTGTTAATTATAATAAAATATAATTTACAATTTTTGAATTCGAAAAATTAAACATGTTTAGAAAATGTTTTGAATATAAATTGAATGAATTCAAATATAAATATTTAATATATGTAAATCCTTACATAGTACTTTTCTTCTCTCTTTGTCGTATTTTAATATATTAAAACATTTTATACTGTTGCAATACAGAATGTTTTGCGTATACCATTTTTATGAGAATAGTACACTTTTTGTAATAAGCAAAATATTGATAAATCTTAGCAAAAATATTAAATAATTATATATATTTTACACTAAAAAATTTAATTGCTTAGGAAATTTTTATCAGTTATAAAATCTTAATAATATTCTCTTTGGAAAAAAACCATTTAGTTTATCCATTCCTTAAAAAATTATATGTTGAAAAGCATAAATAAAAAAGAATTTCTTTAATTTTTAATCTGATAACATGAAGTAAAAAGGATAACCCATTTTTTTTTATAAAAAAATAATATTAAAATACGTTTTTCAATTATTTTTACAATTATTATTCTTCAATTTTTTCATGTATTTGTTGTTGTTTTTAAAAGAAAAACAAACTATAGAAAAAACTTTCTCGAGTAAAAATCATATCTTTTAAAAAAAAATTTAAAGTTGCACATAAAACTTTGCTTTACCACTTTCTTTTTTATTCACAATGATGTCAAATACAAATGAAGAAAATTATCTGATTTTTTAAAGGTTGTGTTCTTGAAGCTTAAAACTAAATAAAGGATAAATTTCAAAGAAAATTATTTTTTTAACCTAGCGCTTTATTAACGTTTTGCCTTAATGACAAATTTGGGAGTTTTGATGACGGAAAAACCTGTTCTTTTCCTTAGTACCAAGAAAAGATTTTTATATTCCTGGAATATTAAAACCTGTAATGTTTTATTAATATGTTTTGGTATTAATATTGAAAGACGAGGGAAATATTTTTTTTTATATCAAATTGGTTGAATTGTTTTTTACTTTCAAATTTTGTTTCAAATTAAGAATATTGTCAATTTGCAGATTATTTTGTTATTTATTTATACTGGATGTGAATTTTTAATTAAAAATTCACTTACGATGTAAATGAATTTGTAAAAAAATGTTAGTAAATTGCAAATTTTATGTAGCCAATCAGCAAATGCTTTTTTTTATCATGAGATATAATTCAACAGTTTAAAATATATAATAAATATATTGCTTTAAGCTATAAAAAGTAAGCATTATAGAGCTTAAAGCAATATATTTATAATATAATATTTGATTTTTATGAATATAAGAATAATATTTGAAATTTTAAGGGATAAGTATTTTAATCTGTCAATTGAAAATAGATTTCTGTAAAATATTTAAATAAAATGAAAAAAAAATGTAGTTTATTTAATGTTATACTGAATTCTTTGAAATAAGTTGCTTTTATTTGGTTCTGATATAAAAAACTTTGTATTTATTTAGAACAAGGAAAATGGATTGTGTACTTAGCAAATAATTTTAAATTAGAGTTTAATGAAAGTTTAAATGATACTGTTTCTGTTTAAGTAACAAACAATATATATAGGATATAAATGCTATTATATATATATATATATACTCTATTTTAGACTAGCATATCTGTAAAGATTTTCGGAATTTGTTCTGTTTCGACTGATGAAAATGTCTTGAAATTTATATGAAAAATGTACCAAAAAGTATAAATGGTAAAAATCACATGATTTTTAATAGTTTTTTCTGTTAATCTCAAATATTTCGATGTTTATTTGGAATATTTTCCATCGTTAATTCATTACACCATACCTACAATAATCTACTAATTTTACAAATAAATATCTGAAAATTTTTATAATATAAGAAAAATTTGGAAAGTAAAAACTGAAATAAGGTACTGATAAATATTAACTTACCTTGCACTGAAGCGAATAAAGAGGACGGAAACTCTTCCAATTTATCTTATATAGAGAGTTTGCTACGTTATCAACAAACGTTAACAATCCAGATGTTAAGATTCACTTAAGACTTTATTCTCACATATCCTTAAACATGATAACAAAACAATGGTCCCTAGCCTCAGCATCTGCCATTTCAACATTAAGCACTTAAACCCTAGATAATCGCATTAATCTATGAGAGTTGGCGTAGCAGCTGAAATGATTGAATAGAATTTAACTCTTTGATTACGTCAATATTTTTCAAAAATAACTTCAAATAAAATAATAAAACATTAAAAGATCGTAGGCCGAAAATTTTTATCTTGTTGATGTAAGCAACTTTTTGTGAAAAAGTTTTTGATAAACATAACATTTTCGAGACCCTTTTATTGATTTAGTTTAAAAAATAACTACTGAATAAAAGAAAAAGAAATATTAAGATTTAATTTGAAATCGTCTGTACACTGCATCAACATATATCATACGTTTCTCATGTGCTGAAAATGCAGCTTTTAAAAATTATCTGATTAATTATTTAGAAACTATTATGCTTTATATTACAAAGGTAAGATACTTTAGCTCTAATTAAAATATATTTTAAGATATATTCTATTGTGTTGATAATAAAAGATATTTAATAAAGGAAGCTGTTGAATTCTGATTTTTCAAAACTTGACAAAACGTATTTTTATTCTGATGAAAAATTCTATTTTCTTTTTTATTAAATTTAGCGTACTTATAAATCTGTATATAAAATCTGTAAAATATGCTGTCATAGATGAAGTTTTGTTTCCTTAAAGCTTTAACATTATTTTTCATTAATTATAATTTATAATCAGTAAATTTAGTAATAATAAGTCAATTTTAATCAGAGCTGTTTGCATATATATATATATATATATATATATATATATACACATATATATATATACATATATATATATATATATATATATATATATATATATATATATATATATATATATATATATATATATATATATATATATATATATATATATATATATATGTGGGTGTGTGTGTGTGTGTGTGTGTGTGTGTGTGTGTGTGTGTGTGTGTGTGTGTATGTGTGTATGTGTGTGTGTGTGTTTGTGTGTGTGTGTGTGTGTGTGTGTGTGTGCGTGCGTGCGTGTGTGTGTGTGTGTGTGCGTGCGTGCGTGGGTGTGAGTGTGTTCATCATATTTAAGTGAATTTTGTTAAGATTTCACTTAAATATGATGAACATATAAAACGTAAAACTATTTTGAAAATTTCAGCTATAGATCGTGGATTTCAGGCATAGAAGAAACAAATAACAAATATAAATGAGTAAAAGTTTACTTTTTTAAAAAGAGTTTCGTATGTTTAAAAATGTGCAGCAATATCTTAATTTATTGAAAAGTTCTCATTTAAATTTGCTTCTAAATAATACAATTATTTATTTAGAAGCAAATTTAAATGAGAACTTCTCAATAAATTAAGATATTGTTACACATTTTTAAGCATAAGAAACTTTTTTTAAAAAAGTAAATTTTACTCATTTAATAATACAATTATTTATTTGTTTCTTTTTATTCTTAACATGATTACATTTTCTGAAATATTATTTTAATCATAAAACTGAATTTACTGTTTGCAATTATTAAATTACAGATTTATCAAAACAATCTGTTACAAAAATAAACTACATAATAATTCTTATTCATTTCTTTTAGAACGATATTTATCACATACAGTTCATAATGAAAAAGAAATCCTTTAACCATACTTCGAAAGTATATTAATTCTGAAAGTGTAAATTTCTTATTCACACAGTTACATGTTATATGGTAACTGAAGTTTGATGTAAGTTAATATTTGAAAATTGTTCAACATTTAAAGGGTAAATATATTTTAATAGTTTTTATAGTATTTAATGTGTAAATATTTTTATAAGTTCATTATTTTAAATCATTAAAGTTACTGAAAAAAATAGAGGAATTCATAACAATTAAGAATTTTAATTGAGTTTATATAAAAAAATGCAAAAGGAAGGTGTGTTATTGATATACCGATAATCTCTTAAGCAAGAAAGACATATACACCCTTAATTATATGTGTAATTGTTCTGAATATGAATTTTTAATGAAAAATGTATACCTTTTTGTTCCTTGTATATAAAAATTTTAGTAATAATATTTAATAGCTCATAGCAATCTCATAGCAAAGCACCAAATAAAACAAAACAGGAATAAATTAAGAAACATTTTGAACATTTTTTATTATACTGTATTTAAGCACTTAGTGCTTACATTTGTAATGTTTCCTTTAACGATAACTATGTATACAAAATTTGATTTCAAATAAATAAATAAAGCAAATCGTTAAGAGAGAGAGAATATTACTTACTAAAAAACATTCAATTGTTTGATTTATTTATTTGTTAATTTTATGTATCATACTTTTAAAAAATTATATAGCTTCATATATTTAATATATAGCACTACATTTTTTAATATATATACCTTATCTCCCTTTTATTGTGATAAAATTTACGACTTTACACTTCTTTGAGCAAAGAGAAATTTTGCATTATTTGTTTAGCTGACTAAAACTTTTCTGGTATTCATTGTTTACCATTTCTGAATTGGATTCTTTGTTCAGATGATCTCAGTTGGACTGCAATTTAATTGAATATCAGTTTGTCGTTATTAAGGCAATCCATTTGAAATAGTTTAATTTATATTTTTAAATGTATCGTTATAAATATGTTAGTGATGAAACTACAATTGATAATTTCCTTTTTTTGGAAATGTATACATTTTTTCAGTATACATTGAACTATTTCGGAATATTGAGCACCTACTTTTATAAATAATATTCTTCTAACTTTTCATATAAAACAGCACTAATCATAAAAACAGAAACATTTTCTCGAAATAAATATTTTGCTTGCCGTTTAACAATGTGAATAGTTGATTATTAAAGTAATATTTAAAAATGCTTCTCTCTCTTTCACTCTCTCTCTCTCTCTTTGTATGAAGTGTATTGTTGGTTTTAATTTAATTAATGAATTTAAATATTTTCAATGCATTCCCTTAGGTTTCATGTACCTTTTTAAATAAAACTTAATTCATCAAATATCTAACTATAAGTGAGTGTACTGGAAAATACAAAACTTAGATGGAATTCTTGTTGTGTGCAGACATTTTACAAACCTGTACAATTGAGAATTCTTTCTGAGTATATTTATCAAGAGTAATTATATACTTTTTCCAATTATAGTGATTTCACTGTTTGATTGATGGAAATTTCATCCTTATTTATCGCATACTTCTTGCTTATTATTTATATTTCTTTCAAACTTTAATTTTGTAATTTTCATAAATAATTCTTATTAATTGTTCAAAATGTTTTGCATTATTTATCAAAATTGTTTTTTGTACGTTATCGTGTTTCCCTTCTTATACTCGATTTTACTATCTTCAACCCTTTTTCATTCATTTTTGACCCTATATTTTAATATAATTACTTTATTAACATCTATTATTAGTTCTAAGAAACTTCTTGTATATAACTTCATTGTATTTTTAAACTTATTGTATATATAAGTAAAATCCAATTACATAAAATTCTCAAATGATTTTTCATTTATAATTTTCATGTGAATTTCATTGTATGAGTTCTTTGTAGAATCTCATAAAATGTGCAGTATGTACTAAAAAGAATGCATAAAAGATGGCCTCTATTTCTATATAATAGACCTTTTTTTTCATTTTTCTTAAATTTAAATAAAATTATTGATAAAAGTGAACATTATGGTCAGTGTAGCGACGTTTAGTTTTTTTTTACCCAAGTTGAGAATGACGTAATAGTGAAATTTGGCTACCAACCCTAATGAGAGCCAATTGGTTCTTTCTACAGATATAGTAATCATATAGTAAGAAAGCGGGAAAAAGATGGCAGAATTTTCAAATCGCTAACTCCCCTAACGAGACATAAGAATACAGTAATCGTATTAAAAATTGGTAGATTTTTCACAAAATATAGTTTTTAAACATAAATGCACACATAACTTCTTATAAATAAATAAAACAATGAATTTGAGAAATGATAAATAGATGATAGAAATTAACTTTCTGCTTAATTAAATTATTTTGACGAATTAATTGTTTTTTAAATAGAATTTTGAAACTTATTAGAATATAATACTTTCAGGTTTCACTAAGTGGTTATACAATAAAAAAAGAATATACGTACGCATTATCGCCTCTATCATTTCCGCTATACTTTTAAATATGGGAATTAGCATCAGAATAATTAAAAATAAATTTCAACTTTATGTCACAAGAGGAATAAATAATTTATTTTTATAGACTCCTTCTCAACTTGCGATATTCTGGTTGGCTCGAATTTCAGAAACGCAATTTTTCAGCATTAAATGTAAGAGTGAATATGCAAATGGCATACATTAGAATTATAAATCTCATTAATTAATTCTTACATCACCCTTCTTTTGAAGGGAAAATGAGTCGAGTGCAGGATTTGTTTATAATGACTTGTTTATGCGTTGGAAATGGTGAAAATATTTAACGGCTTATTTATTTTTAAACGTGACTCTAAAAATTGAAAGAAGTTACAATCAAGTTGCTATACAAAATTAAATTGATCACTTTCATAAAATTCAAATACGAATATGCACAAATATGTATCGCAAAGAACCCACACTTCTTCCCATAACAAGTAACCAAGAACTGAAACATGGTCTAGTGATGAATGGATTCTATTAAAATAGCTCGCTAATATCAACCTACATTTGGCAATTAATTGCTTTTGGTGAATTTATTTGGCAATGGGAAATATCACCAAATGTTACCATATTTGATTTTTTTTTGCCTGCAGTGATCTGTGGCCATAATGTTCCTTTCAACGTTCTTTCATTAAGGAATCTCTAAAGATAAATAAATTCATTATCAAAATTTATATATTTTGTTTCATAAAATTACGAAACAACTGAGTAAATTTCTGCCTTTAGATAGTTAATGAATAGCAAATTTAATTTTAATTAGCATGCTCTTGTGCAAATGAACATAACTGTACGAAAAGGTTTCTGTTAATAATTTCATTTTGTGTTTCAATTGATTTCTTTTAAATTTTATCTCTAAAAGCAATATATATATATATATATATATATATATATATATATATATATATATATATATATATATATATAATTCCATGCTCAACAAGTTATTGAGAACAAAATGAAGAATTAAATATCTTTTGCGAAGAATATGATTTTATTGCATGATGCCAGTCAGTCTTTCCCAAAATAATTTTTGTAGTTAATTCATCTACAGTACTATCTTTTAATTATAGCATATAGAGAGAAAAACATTTAAAAAGAAGCAAATTAAGCGGGGGGAAATATCTTTAAAGGAAATCAAGGCAAAGAAATGCTGCACATATCGAAAAACTGATAAATTTAGAATTAAAAGATAATATATATATAGAAAACTGCTACTGCTTGATTCTCAAGTGTAATATGTAAGCTAACTACTCAAAAATTTTATTTAAATTGTGTTTAACCCGAAAAAGAACTCTCAACGCATTGCGTTGGCAGAAAGTTATGGGGGTGACAAATTGTTATGGAGAAAGTCATAAATCCGTGAAAATTTTCATAAAGGGTTGTAAGGCAAAGGCTAAAAGTTTTACCTCAACTTTAAACTTGTTAAAAAATATCAATTCATTTTCTAAGAGAAACAATATGTAGTTAAAATGTAATAACATGAAATTTTATATCTCATTATAACAAACCAGTATTCATCACTTGTTTTAAAAGTTAAGTTAGCTTAAATGTGTAACATTAAAAATGAGATAAATAAAATTTTCTAAATAATTTGGAATAAAGTCGTCTGAGTATAAATTCAATGGAAAAAAACTTAATTTAATTCTAAAGATAAAAGATGTCTGATTCCAATAAGAGATAAAAATAGATGTGATTGATGAAATAGATTATTTAGATTAATATTTCAAAAATCAGTGAGGCCTCCAAACAAAACTTACTTATTTGTCTCTTAATAAAAATGCAACCTAATATTGTTTTTTAAATATTTTATTCCGTTGACTTATTATTAGTTACAATAAAACTCACACAGAGATGATAAGTAGACTTTAAAATGTGTCTGGTGATGTTAGACTATTCAGTTCAGATAAAACATAATTTGCCTTAAATGTGTATAAAATTGTTGAAATAACTTATTCGGAACATTTTCTCAATGTAGAAATTGTTTTCTAATAAAAAGCCTTTATTCTGAAAAAAATTTAGTTACATTAATTAAGCTAGTTTACTTGTCTAAAATAACCTAGAAATTAGTTAGTCTGCTGGGAACAATATCATGACTAAGAATAGGTTTTTTTTTTAAAAAAAAAAAAATTATTTTTCATATCAAGAACTAGAATTATGTTGCAGAAAGAATAGATGGTTATGTTCTTAAAAATAAGTTGTAAAATTAAAGATGTGAATTTATAATATATTTTAAATTTTTAAAATGAATTTAAAAGTAGAAAATACAGTCTAAATTGATAGATGAAGTGTGAAGTTGTGATATAAATTTAATTTGTGATGATTAATCAAGTGATTTGTGATGATTAATCAAGTGATGATTTATTCAGTAAAAATTAAATTACTTTGTTAAAAATATTTAGAACTATTATTTTAATTTTTAAGTGTCTCTTAGAAAATTGAAAAACATTCAAAACCGAAAGAAAATTATAACTTTGATTGAAATGAGATTATTGTTTGGTTAACAATGAAGTACATATAAATATTCTAATAAATCCTCTTCAGAAATACTTACCGAAATTTCTGTTATTAAAAAATTGTAAAATTGATAAAAAAAAAATTTTTTTTAGTTCTGAAAATAAAACTAGATAGCAAAGTACTTCGAAAAATATTTTTTATACAATCTGGAAGAGGAAACTTTTCTGCAACTATATGTTCCTGTGGTAAATTGTCATTAAAAAATTATTATTTTCACACATTGTTTCTTATTTCTTATTATTGATTATTAAGATCCTTCTATTATAACGACGAGCGATAAAACCTTCAGGTCTTTTCCTAAGAATTCTACATTTTGCTTCCAACATTATGATCGGGAGTATCGTATTATCCCAATACAATTTACGAATTCAGCAAATACTTTCCTCAGTATTTTTTCAAAAAACATTTGTTTCGAAACATGTAACTGAAAATAATTTTTGCTATTGTTTTGTCAAGATTTGTAGACGTAGAATCTTCAGTGTTTTCATTTAACTTTTACGGATGAAAGTGGAATATCTAAGCCAATAATATCATTCTACTAAATAAGAGGAGTGTTGAAGTCTTTCCAGAAGTCATCACCAAAGTCCTGCTTCCGATGATGGCATGATAGTAAAAAAACGTTATGTACTCTCTACTCGAAAAGTACAAAGTTCATTGTCTCACGATAAATACATGGCTGCTTGCTGAAGGGAAGGTCTGTCTGGCTCCAGTTGTGTGGCTTCTGGTTATAGAAAAAGCGAAGTGAACATTTCGATTCGTTTTTCTCTGTACAAGTGAAACTTGCACAAACAAGAATTACATTTTCCTCATTGAATAAGATAGCAGCTGCAAACAAACACAATATGATATCGCTGGAAACAAAAATAAAAATCTTAAAATTAATAGATAAAAAAATGATGAAAAAGTCAGATTAAGGGGTTGTTTAAAATCTTTAAAAGCGCATCATTTAGCATCACTAATTGATGAGATTTTATTAAAAAAAAGAAAGAAAAAGAATGTTGGGTGTTAAATCGTCTAGAAATTGATTCCGTGATGGAAAATTACAGAAGTTTGAAGATGGATTATGTGAATGGTTAGTAATAATACGATCAAAATATTCCAATAGACTAATTTTTTCAAGTTAAAAGCACTAAACTTTGCTCAACAAATGGACATTAATGAAATTACATTCAAAGCGTCAGGTGGATGATTGCAGGAATTTAAATTAAGGTAGGTCTTTTATTCAGGAAGCTTGCGAGGAAGTGATGCTTCAATTAAGAAATAGTCGAGAAATGGAAAGAAGGAAAACTAAAATATATTATGCTCTAGACAGTATTTTAAATGCATATGAGACTCGACTATTTTATGGGATGAAACCTTACAGATCTTTCATTTTCAAATTCAAAACTACAAATAGAGGGACAGCACCCAAACAAAGACTTACTTAGAGGTTCGTTATATCAATTTGTATATTATATTACTGTATAGTTTCAAATAAAGATGAAATAGAAATACATAAATATAAAATATGCCACGAAACATGACAGTCACAAAAAACATTCAGTGTGAAAAAATACTTTGTGTTTTATATTAACAGAAAGAAGAAAAATGTAACACAAAGTCTATATGGTGGATTTTTAACCAGAAAGAAATTAATTCCTAAATTGCAATTACATATGGCTTATCTGGTAACAATGAAAACATCCTCAGCCACAAAATTACCTCAAAAAAATCTAATACAAACCAAGCGATTAATGAAGATGAATGCAGACTATGCTTTAGAAAGCGCCGAAACATATTCATTTATTGTTTGTTCAAAGAAGATATTTTAATCAAAGATTCAGTAAAGAAACCCAATGCATCGTCATAACGTCGAATGGTGGATGAATTAGTTTGGAATCACGAGCTATATGTATAAGTAAACTTCATTGGTAGCGAAAGTAAAGTGGCTGAGGAAAATTAGTGAAACATTTTTACAAAGTTCTCAAAAATCAAAACATCATGTGAGCTCTTAATTGCCTGATAAAATGATGTACCATGTATAAAAAAGGATACGTATTTTGACCATTTTCAGATGGTGGAAATGTTAAAATCTTCAGGCAAATCATTGCGTAATGCTTTCTTTGATAATTTATAAGATAAGTTGGAAGTAGATGCTATTTCCCCGAAAACTGATGTAACGTATTAAACCACAATTAAGTTTTATAACAAAGTTAACTGTCATAATTTATGATTTCGAGGCACAGAAAAAATATATAGTGTAATAGAACATTAGAGTGATTCTCCAATATTTTCCTTTTATAAATTTGTTTTCCTGTCATTTTCAGTGTATGAAAACTTGATTCCAGTTTAAAATTGATGCTTCAGATATTTGGATAAAATAATGGGTTATCAAGGCATGCTATCTGAGTAGTTTTTTCTGCAATTAAAGGAAACGGTACTCGACATTAATCTTCAGCAAGATCTTTCTCTAGCACATAGACATAAAAATGTATTTCAGCACCTGAATGATAATCATTATGGAACTAGCCATGCCAAGCCAAACTTTATGCTATTGCCGTTTGTTCCACAATATATCCAATTATCTTAGTATGGTTTTGCTAAAGACAAAATATTCATGTCTCCATTACATCAACATTTAGAACAACTGAAGTAGTTGATAATCGAAAAGCTTGAGTCATTAACAGAGGATTTTCTATCACGAGACTAAAAAAAAAACTGGATTATCTCTAAGATATTTTTTGTGTTGCCAGAGGAATTCACATAGAGTATCTAGAGAACTTGAATAGCTAAAGAGTTTCAATAGAAATATGATACATTAAAATGGCAAGGTTCGCCGGTGTGATTAAATTTTGTCCCATTCAGTCTGAAAGACGTCGTATTTATGAAATTTTCTTATGTTGAAAGACACAGAAAGGTAATTAATCAACAAAAAGCATTTGACAGTGAAGAATTATACTTTGCATGTAGAAGGGACACATCTTTCCAGCTTAGACAAGTTAATATTTCTCATTATGCTAAAATATCCCGTTAAAGTGCAACAATACGTTTAATTGTCCCAACGGAGAAATATTAAATAGTTCCAATGCCCATTCTTCGATTCCTAATTCCTTAATACTGCTCATTAGCATTATGCCAAATCTTGCTAAAAAGAAAAATCTCGTTCAGTTTCCCCAAAAGTGGTATATGGTGGGTATTTCTTCCTCCAATATTATTGTTGCTACATATGCTGTGCTATACATGCATTGTTGTCTGTCCACCAGTTAATCAGATCCATACCCGTTTATTCCTTATTCGTGTAATACATACATACTTACATCCACACCCACGAACCCCCACCAACCCACACAAACATATATAGAATTTTGATTTTAATTATAATAAAAATTAAGTAGACACTCAATGTATTTTATCTCAATGAAAGTAATATATATATATATATATATATATATATATATATATATTATATATATATATATATATATATATATATATATATATATATATATATATATATATATATATATATATATATATATATATATATATTATTCAATGAATGTCTACATTTATTTATTCTTAAAAAAATAAATAAATATAGAAAATAGAAAGTTGTGAAGTCAAAAATATCTTATAAACATAGAAAAAGTCTTAATTATAATCATGCTGAATCATTCACAACAACCAAGAAAATCATTCAAAAACATCAAAGTAAATAAATAAATCAAAAAGTATATAAAAAAATGAATTAATTTAAAATTGAGTTTAACAAAAGGAAGGCTAAAAGGAAATTAATATTTTCAGAAAAATAGTGGAATAAAAGCTTGTCCCCTTTCTTGTCAATGGAACAGTGGACGCTTGGAAAGACTTTTCTAATTTATTTTGTGCAAAGAGTCTGAATAAATATTACACAAAGAAACTGTTTCTGATTTCTTCATAATCGTAGTAGTTTTATTAATAGTTATATGAAGGTAAAATATTCCACCCACAGAACTTAATTGTTAATTGAATGGACACGATTTTTTTTAATTTGCTGATTCCATTTTAATAATAGTCCCTTTTAATAACTTAATAGTCATTGCAATTGATACCTATAAAATGTATCCTCTATTGTATTTTTCAAATATCCTTACTTTACTTTTTCTAATTTGAAATTTAATTATGAATGATAGTTAATGTTTTCATTACTAGAGACAGAAATTTGTAAAATAAGAGTCAAATTTCTTTGCTTATATATAAATTATTTTTTCTTTACTTAAATCCCCTTAACTGATATTTTCATTTGCAGATTAACTTTCGTTTTAGTATATATATGTATTTAAATTTAATTAAGTTTATTCACATATCTAATATTAAGAAGAATTAATGTTTAAATTAATTAAAAAATGAGCTTTTATTGAAAATATTCTTTTCTGTATATTTTTACTTTACAGAGAGATTACTTACACACAAGTGATTTTATATCCATTTTTCATTCTTTAATAATTATAAAGAAATTATTTTGTTTGGACATGAGAAATTCAGATAGTTAAAAGAAATTTTTCGTTGATTTCTTTTATTTTACTGCGCTAAAAATTTAACAATTAATTAAAAATGATTTATTTACAAGTATGACAAAATAAATCTCAGTCAAGAAATAATTATTTTATTGCTGTTATATACCTTTTAATAGTTAGTGTATGTCTATATTATTTTCGATACGCGCCTTCTTCGGTAATTTAACGAGTTATCTATTTCGATGATTTTCGAACGCTTATTTTATACGGTCCACTGAGTAGTTTTGCAACATTGTCTTTTTTTTTTATCGATTTTGATACAAATCACTCCCAAGCCTGCCATTCTTGTTGGTTGCTATGTGACGTAAGCCCACGTGAAAAACTTTTATTACTTTCTTTAACAATTTGGATTCTAGCCGCACGGACATCTATTAAGCAATCTTTGAGGAGCCTTTCTTGTTAAATAAGGAGGAATCTCAGATGAATCTAGTATTGGGAAGCAAAATGTTAAAAAAATTGCTGTCACATAAAAATATTCGTATGAATAAGCTTTGTCTGGTATGAAGCTAAATTATTCGTTAATTAATGCTGTTCATGTAAGACAGCTAACTTAACTGTGCTAAAAAATAAATCATATACTTTTGCTTTCCAAATTTACACAATAATTTCGTTCCTTTTGGACTGTGCTAAGTATAATTTAAATAGAAACTTTTTCAAAAATATTTAGAAGTCATATTATAACTAAAGAGTAAAAATATGAATCAAATATGCATAATATATTTTAGTTTATTCAACAAATATATTGTAAAATCAAATTGACCATTTAAAAAATATATGTTATAAGTATTTTCGTTTAAAAATATTTTTGTTTTGTTTCTTATATTATATACATGTATATAAATTATTTGTAATATCGGAGCAATCAACTAAAAGTGCAGAAACGAAACAAGAGTACTTATTTATAATAGCCATGTATTTAAAAAAATCGAAAAAACAAAAAAGATGGTATATGTTTAATATACCAGGCATGCAAATCACGATTATAGCTCCATGTAGCACTTACAATACATATCGCCCATACAGCAACTGTACAGTACTTTATTGGTATGATGGTTAATCATATGTCTTCCATATGAGGAAATACAGTACGTACAACGCCGAAGCATGCTGCGTATCACACATTATCAAGCTGCACTTGGGGCAGAGAACTTAATTGAGCAAGCAATGTTCTTCTAAGGTCCGGTACAGATGTAGAAGTTGGTTAATGGGGTATGAATGCAACTAGCAAGAATAACTAGCAAGTCCCATACATGCTCTATCGGATTTAAGTTAGGTGAGAATGCTAGTCATTCTATGCGGGTGATATCCTTTGAGTGAAGACAGTCGTTGCCGTTGTTCATGGAGAAACGAGCGTTGTCATCCATAAACACAAATTCTGCTCACACGGCACCCTTAAACAAATGAACATGTTGTTCAAGAATTTCAAGTTCCGATTGTCATCGTTCCAATTTGAAGATGCAGATCTGTTATAGAGCACAGTATAATGCTTTTCTAAACGAGCACTCATGCACCGACGTAATGTTTGCGCTCAATGATGTTATCTTGGTGGTACCGGGTAACTGGCTTTCTCCATTCGAATGTACCACGTGAATCAGAATGCAAGCTTAAAATCGACTCATCGAAATATATAACACAAGCCCATTGTGACGGTATCCACATTGCATGTTGTCTACTCTAGGTTAACCACTGGCGACAGTGAATTGCTGTGAGCTAAACACATCTGACAGGCTTATGAACATGTAGATGATACTGTACCAAACATCTGCACACGATTTGTCTTGAGGCGGTCATACCCGTGGTTGACGATAGCTGAAGCTACTGGCCCTCTACTGTGATTCGTTAATATCTTTTGGTGGTTACTGCCAAATACCGGTCGTTATTCATAGTTGTCACTCGAATGAGACCTGTACTGTAACATCTACTGACATTTCCATAATCTTGGAATCATTGCTCACAACTTAGATATGACATTTTGAGTGATTTCGAGTTCTGCAACTTTAATCTGATTACGCCACATTCAAGGCGACTACTAAATCTACTACCTAAAACAGGATAAACGTGTGTCCTCTATATATCTATGCGGTCGTGGCATTAAGCGCCGTACAGTCCGGTTGTGAACAGGTTTCCTCTTTTCCACGGGTTTATACATAGACTTCTCTGACACTTTTGTCATGGTGGTATACGCTCAGTGTCATCAGGAACCTTTGTGTAATTTGCATATAATGCTGACTATGTGTGTGATATTTCTTCAGGTGGCATTTTTCTTTTCGCATTCGATTTCCATATGTTTCTGGATTATCCTTAATTTATGGAAATGAGTCTACTTTTGTTATTATATACAAATAAAACGTTCTAAGATAAGATTGATCTTTACTATAAGATATTCTTCTTTGTCAAAAGTGACTTTAAAAATGAAATACATTTAAAAGCAATTAATGCTAATTAACACTTTGATAGAGCAATTACTCTATTTGCTATATTTTAAAAATAATTGCTATAATATAAAAATAATCTATATATTTATCCCTACTGCTGGTGGCTTAAAATTGTCCGTTAAATTTAGGATTTATTAAGAATTAATATTCTATGAGCTTTTATTATTCCTCTTGCCTCGATCTATATATCTGTATCAGTTTTATTTTGATTATAATATTTATTTTCGTGAAAACAATAACGCACAATATTATGTTATGAAACATTATTCCTGAATATTTATCTTCCATTGGACATTAGCAATATATACACTCCAATAACATTTATGTGACCACGTGTCGTAATCCAGAATGACCACCTTTCGCAGAACGGACTTTTGTGAGATGCACAGGAAGAGAGTCAATTAGGGTCCTGAAAGTGTTCACATTCATTGAGCCATACCGACTCCAATGCCATTAGCCAGCTGTGTTCGAGTGCTCAGGTGAGGATTCATGCAGTGAATAACCTGATCGAAATGGTCTCCCAGTTATTTGCCTGGGTTTAAGTCGGTCGAATTTACTGGCCATTGGAGAAAGATAAGCTCAATCTGGCACTTTTAGAACCATGAATGCACACTGCCAGCTGTGTGACACCTCACACTGTCTTGCTGGTTGATGCCATCATCCTGAGGAAAACCAATGAACATACAGAGGTGAATATAGATTACAATGACAGATGCGTACTTTCATTGATCCATCGTTAATAGTACAATGATGAGTGAACCCAGAGAATGAATGCCAGAAAACATTCCCCAGACCATAATGCTCCTATTCTTGAACCGTTCCCGCAGAAGCTTCAGGTTGTTTACTTTCAAAAGTTTCCCGTCGTATACGCCATGTTCATCATCCAAAAAGCATAAAACGTGATTCATCTGAAAACGCTACCTGTCGCAACTCAATATACATTCATTTGCGATACTCGCTTCCAAATCCCAATCTTCGTCGGCGAGGAACGTCAGTCACTATTGGTGCATGAGCTGAGCGTCGGCTTTATAGGCTCAGACGCAGCAATGTTCACTGAAGAGTAAATTGAGAGATGCTTTTAGTATCCCCTTGATTCATCTGAGTGGTCCTCAACAGTAGCACGATTGTTCGCCAAAATCCATCTTTGCAGCCGTCGTTTACCCCTGACTTTCACGGCTAGTGGTGGATCACATCTGCCACGTTGCTAATTTTGGACAGTTCCATTTTTTCATAAAGGGTATGCTCTTAACATAGCGATACGCGAACAATTCATAAACTTAGTTGTTTCGGAAAGGCTTCACCCTTGGCCCGAAAGATAATGATTATGCCCTTTTGGATGGCGGATGAATCGCTACGCTTCTGCATTACGTCAACCGACTGCCATGTTTTCCGAAGTCCTCATACACTCTTTATATACGCCCAACTGCACTCTGCTGCCACCTACCTTCTGTGATTGGTTATTTAACGTCAACATCGAAAGTACGTGGTGGTCACATTAATGTAACTGAACAGTGTAAAACTGTTTTTCACAGTTACATATTTTATATCAAAGGATAGAAACAATCTATTTGATTAAAAATTGGTAAACGTAAATTTTAAATTATTATTTGAACTTTTAATTACATTTAACGATTATTGAATATCAAACTATTAGGAACTCGTGTAAGATTTATCTGAATAAAAAAAATAATAGAAGTATTAGATATAAAACATAATAGAGAGGAAAAAACATAGAGAGAAATAAACATAATAATTATATTCTTTACAATATATATATATATATATATATATATATATATATATATATATATATATATATTCTCACAGAAATCATTTTCTAAAAAAAATATTTATAATGAAGCTTTAAAACAGTATTTTTCAGTTCTTGGTCAATATGTTTTTTCACTAAAGCTCTACTTTTAAGAAAAATCTTAGAAATATATAGAATTTTTTTCCAGTTTAATGTGTTTAAGTATTTATTGGTTTGATTTAAAATAATTTCTAACTTGTTCATGTTCTGTAAATGTGTTCTGTTCTGACAAAGATGTTATGTAATTCATGTTCTGACAAAGAAACTATCTTAAATATAACTCATCGGGATGTTTTGTAAATGTGAGAGCCTTCATATATCATTCGGAAAATCAATTGTATATAGACAAGATACTTTACACATCACGTCGTATTTCAATCTGTATGAATTTGTAATTTTTATTTATGGCTGTTATAAAAGGCCTCATACATCTTACCTTAAGGAGAAAATATTTGATGTCGAAACAATGCAGAGTATGAAGGGAAAGCATTCTCTCCTGATCAAAATCATATCGAACATTTTGGGAAAAAACTTGGATACATTGTTGTTAAATAGACGTCTTTTTTTACTCTGCAAAACTTATAGATTGAACATGTTGAAGAATAATAGAACGCGTTCTCTAAGCCTTTTATCGATAACCTTATCGCTCAGAAACAAGTAGCAGTAATTTAACTTGTTTGAGAGGACCATGGGTCAGATTAAATATCCTTTGTTCCCTAGTAATCCGTTACTTTACAGCTGAATATAACGAAATAATTTCAATTAAGCATCTTTTTACTTCCTTTTCAACACTCCAAAGAACTGAAGTTTCCACGAAAAATGTCTTGTAACATGTGCAATTCTTATTTATAGTCCATGCATAACTATCGCGTAAAGGATTTTCTTCTCTTTCATATAACTGACATTAATTTAAAAACCAATTTAATAAAAAAAACATCTCATTAATAGTTAATTTTTTGAAAATATCCTTCTATTTCGAAGAAGTATGAGTATTTAAAGAATTTTATATAATATATGTGATCCTATACATATAATTTTATAGCGAGTAAAAGACCAAAATCAATTACTTGACTTTTCATTTTCATATCGCAAATATTCATTCATGAAATGTTTTAAAATTCCTTAAAAATAGAAACTAAAAGAATAAACTGAAATTTTAGAAACAAAAAGGAGCAAGATAAATCAAGGTAGTAACCAAAACTCACCAATTTTAAGACTATTTATCACATTTTGCAAAATAAAATTTTTAAATTAAAAATTATTGGTTTCCTTAAAGTTTTTAATTTTGAATAATATAATAATCTTAAATTAGTAAAACGAGCTTTTAGTTTTTATACTAATGTACTCTAATGAGCTTTTAGTTTTTATACTCATTTTATACAATGTTATCAATGATAAATGATAATAAGCCAAAGTTTTTTCTAACATATTTCTACAAATATTTTTACTGTATTTAAATTTTTAAAACTAATTTAAAACGACAATTTTTATTTTCTTTATTCTTAATGCATTCTTCATACTTATAGTATACTATATTCTATAGTATTTGTACTGACAATATGAGCAAATACTAGAATGATATGATCTAGAATATGAGAAATGACAATATGTGCAAAGTGTATTTAGATGCCAAATTTCAAATTCAGCATGCCCAGGACACACTGGAGATTTCAATTGCAGCTCGCAACCTACTTCGCTAATGAATTTCTTTATAAAATATCCAAGTATATATCATGTTGATATCTTTGTGAAGTTTATATTTTATTTTATGAAATTCCCTCTTCTTCATATCCCTTTCTTCTTTTTTCTCATTAAAATATTTAAGAGATCAATCCATAACTGAATTATATTTTCATTTATATTAATGTATTTACAATTAGTTGCATAAAAACATAATCGCCCAACTATTAAAAATCATTTGTACAAATTCTAAATATTAATTTATTTCATGTAATTGTTCGATTAAGTTATTATTAATGTTACATCTTCATGGATTTAAAGTAATCGATATTTAAACATATCTGTAGTTACAATATTTGATTAGTATTTCGCTTCTTTAATCTTCTTTTTTTAGGAAATAAAATTATTACAATACTAAAACGAATATTATATTTTAAGTTTTAATTTACGTGTTATTAAAACATGTATATAATACAAATAAAGCATTTTTTTTTAACTCAGGTAACAAGTATAATGATATTGAAAAAAAAAAAATAAACCTTTACTATTTTGAAAGTTTTCTTAGGGAAGATTAATAATTATTTGTAAAAGTAGAACACAGAATTATTTTAAAACTGTTAATAGAAAAATAACTTCATTCATCGATTTTTTTTTAGAATTATGCATGCACAATCTAATTTTAACTCTGATTCAAAATAAGCGTTGCATTGGCAATTAAGTGTGGTGACTAATACAGGAAAAAAATTTCCCCCAAGAATGTAAAAAACTCTCTTAGTTACCAGTTATCATTCGCTCCATCTATAAGTCACCCCACATCCCTCGAGTGAATGATGATGGCAGTTGTTTGGACGTCATCCACTCGGGAGATAGGGATTAGTGTCTTATTGGTATGGTTCTTTGTATTGTCCAGCAAGAAACGAATTCACTCCTCCTCTGTTTGCTTGTGGGGATACTTTGTTTCCAGATGATTGCTGTAATATTGGCTGGAATGAGAAACAGACAAGTGGGAGTACTTCCCCCACTTCATTTTATGTATCTACTTCCCCTTACTTGGTATTTATTCAGGTCATGTGACATTGTGATGGACTAAAGTTGAAAGAAATCATGAAAATGATTTTTATCTTATAAAAATTTATATTATATTTTTTAAAAATCGCAGCTACTATATAGTAATTTTTCGTGACAGACACACGTATACATACATATCTGCTTAATATGCTTAAATTTAAATTGAATTTGATATTGATGGGTTTAGTAGTAGTTAAGTTAGATGGCAATGAAAATATATTTGACGAATTACACTGTAAAAATTCTTTTAAATTAGTGATAAAGGTAAAATGCCATTTTATAAAAATAAAATGAATTTTAAAGTACACAAAAGAGCAAAAGTAAGTTAAAGAAATTGTATCGTTTTTATTTTCCGGTATATGTAGGTATAAATGCTTTTTTTTCTTAAATACTGAATGGAAAGAGTCAATTTATACCATTAATCGATTTTATAATACATACTAGTCATTTTGAAGGATTCAAGTGCATCTTCCAAAAAGCGTATCATATTTTCGATATTTGATATGGTTTTTCGAAAAGGACATTAATGTGCTCTTACTTATTTTCCAAGGAAAATGTGGGTAGAGAAAATTCCTTTTATCCTGATGTGATTTCCTAAAATATATCACAAAGTGAAGAGAAAAAATATATGAAATAATTATATCACTGGAGCATTAAGCATAATAAAAGTTTATCATTTGTGGAAAAGAAGTACCCAATTTGGATTATTTTACGTTATTTATTCATAAACTAGCATTTTTTATTGTCAATTACTTTTATTTACTATTAAGGGGAAATAATATTTTAAGGAAGTTTCTCAGAGCTTAATAAGAAATTAAATCAATTCGAAACAAGCGATGTAATATATTTTTAAATTTCATACAGTAGAAAAATTCTCTAATGCGAAGATAAAAATAAATTTTAATGACAATGTGCAACGAAATATTAAAGTAAGCTTTTTAAAAATTCAAAATACTTTTTACTTTTTGGTACTTTAATAGATCTTTTACATATTTTGTTTACATTTCATTAAAGTTTTATTTTATGTATTTTCTACCTATTTTCAATGTTTGTATATCTTTTATCAATGTTCTTCTCTCATTTATCTAAGAATATCCTATTTCATATAAATCAAGTTTTGCATAGCAAAGTGAGAAAAAGTTCCTATTTAATGTTTGTCCAAATTCTAACATAAGACAAAATTATGCTTATCAAAGTTACTTCAATATAGTAATGAAACTTCATACGTGCTTCATATGTTTGTATATAAACTGAGCATAATTTTATTGAGCTTTTGATTAACTTATATTATAACCAACTAAAATAGTCAAACAATTTTTTTAATAAATTTTTAAAGATACACTTCTAATTTTAAACCTTAAAATAAAAATGCACAATTATACTGTTCCATAAAATATTGTACATAAGGAATAAAAAAATAAAGTAGAACGTATAATTTTATACTTGTATAAATTATCTTTAAAAGGGGTGATGTGCTTGTTTATCATTATTCAAATATGCATTGGCTTATTTAGTTAAACCTGAATAAAATACTATTTTAGCCCATTTCTAAGCAAAGTAATTTCTAAAATTTTCAAGAATTTTAACTATAAATTTGTTCGTTTCTTTAGAAATTGGCTGCCATGGTTCCAATTCTTGTAAAACATTAACATCAAGGATTAATTACGCACTACTTTAGAATATTAGTTCTTGAAAAATCCTTTGTGTAATGCATATTGAAAATTCTTTGAACATCATTGAATAAGGCTGGAATTGATTCTGGAAGTTTGCAAGATGGGTACTTTGACGAAGTGAAAGGGCGGGAAGTTGACTAATGGAGAGGAATTTATTTTATTGTGTTCGACTTTCTCATTTTAAACCGGGGCTGAAAACTTTCGATTTTCTCGAGTACCCACAATGATTGGCATTCTCGGTCGAAAACTGTAAGAATGTATACAAAAGGAATTGAATCTTTTCTTTTCTTGTCACTTTGGAATCTTTTGGCATTTAGGTTGTTATCTAACAGCTGCTATTAAGAAAAAAAAATATCTTAATATTATACTTTAGCAGAAAAAAAATTAGAGCTTAAACTGTGGTTCATTTAAATTTTGTAAATAAAATTCAATAACTAAATTAAATGCTAATTTTTTAATATTTATGATCAAGAGACTTATAAATATTATTGCATTCAGTCACATTAAATGTAATCATCATAGCATATTTTGAGTTTTTGTATAAAATTGGCGAATGTAACTACAATTCCGAACTTGAGCAATAAATATTCGTATTTTTATTTTTCTTAGAAACAAAATATCCCATTTTGAATGCCTAAACTGTTATTGCGTCTGATTAATAGTTGGTTCTGGGTTATAGCAAAGTGGACAAAATTTCACATTTTATTTAGATAGAATTTCAAATTAATATGTGACTGTTAATGGAATTTCTATATTTTTGATCATGCTCAATTCTGTATAAAAGATCATTCTTACTAATTCAATGTGTACACTCTTTTGCAAAAAAATCGAAACGACAAGAAAGAATTTTGCTATCGAGAGTAAATTTGGTATGCAAAAATATCTTGATTGGACAAGCAAATGACCAAAGTTTCAAGGCAAAGGAACAGGAAATGCCATCATAACGCTCATTTTTAGTGCGCAATTCGCAGAGTATAAAATCAGTAACAGAGGCGAAAAATTCATCTTTTTTTTTGTTGTTTCCATTGTAACTCCATAAAGAAGCAATTAAAGATGCCATTATGATGATAGCGAAGACATTATAGGCAACTGAACAGCTTCGAACGTGGTTGCAGTGTAGGGTTGCGTGAAGTTGGTTGGTTATACCGAGCAATAGGCCGCAACCTGCAGCGTACAGACAATAGTGTGCAGAGATGTTAGCAGCAATGGTTGCTACAAAGAAATTGCCGACGAAATAAAGGCTATGGAAGGTCAAGAAGTACAAATGCAAAGCAAAAAAGGGTGGTAGTTTACCAGGCCCGAACCATCGCAACGTTATCAGTGTTGATTATTCAACATACAACAGCCTCGTCTGTACCTCCCGTGGTACCATCCACCATCTCACGGTGCTTGTCTGCATTCAAAATTAGCAAAGATTTCGCCTTACTGAACCACGCCTGACTAAAAAAATCCTTCACAAATCAATTAATAGACCTATACCCATATTTGGTTCCGAAACCCAGGCCTTGACGAGATCACAGGCAAATGTTCTCTCTATCTTTGAAAGCAAGGTATTGAGAGAGATTATGAGTGCAGTATATGTCGATGGATGAGCTGTGTAAAAGGTACGGGGATGGTGATATAACTAATCACATTAAAATAAAATTTGCTGGCCATTTCTGCTGTATCAATCCCTCCTCCATTGCATACAGAAGTTTTACTTACAAATCAATGAAAAACAGAGTTAGGAGAAGGTACAGATTAAGAGGATGGATTGTGTGGATGTAGATCGGGAGTTAAAAACTATAGTTCCCTAGTGAAAAGAACCCTAGACTTTTTTCCATATATATATATATATATATATATATATATATATATATATATATATATATATATATATATATATATATATATATATATATATATATATATATATATATATACATATATATATATATATATGGATAAAACATCTGAGGAAGGCCCTGGCCTATTTAATTGTCGTCAATAGAAGAAGGTTAAATTTTATGATTGAAAAAAAATGTTGCTTCGTTTTGGTAAACTTGTTGCTTTCTTTAGCGTAAAAGATTCAAAATCACTTTCATTTTCTTTAAAGAAGCATAAACTTTTTTGTATATTTTTAAGAATACATTTTTGAATGAAACAGTAAATATAAATATTTGTAAGCATTGTGGTGTCAGAAATATGAATTGCTTTTAATATAAAACATTTTTGTCCTATTTTAGATGCTTATTGTATGATATTAGTTATATATATATATATATATATATATATATATATATATATATATATATATATATATATATATATATATATATATATATATATATATATATATATATTGCTTAATTATTAATTAAGGTAACATTTTAGAAAGAATAAAAATTATTTTAAATGAAAACAAAAGTATTTTCATAAACAGTAAACATATTAATTTCAATCTACTTACTGATTTCTCATTTGTATATTTTCCATTGTAAATTTTATCTAATATTACTAATGTTACTATATACTATTATATAATGTTACTATATATGCAATTTTTTTCCTTGAGCATTCTTATATTTTAATCTTTTGCGTACGTATTATCACAAATCATCTGAAAATAATAATGATATTTAAAAGTATCATATTTCATGAGTTAAAGTGAGTGTAAATTACAGTCTCGATTATTTTTTAAAATATAATAAGATACAAAAAGAAATTCAGCACAGATAAAAAAAAATTTAAACTTACAGTATATTCTTATTTAAACTGTATTCATAAACCTAAATCAATGGAAATTTTGTTTATGAATATTATTTCAATAGGAATGTTCCTGAAATTTAGGAAATTTCATTAAATTGAATTTATTTCAATAATTTAAAATTTTTGCACCAATGAGATGCAATTAAATTTAAAGCAGAAATCAGTATTTCAATTTAAGAGATTTATATATTAAAAATCAGTAACAATGTGCTATATAAAATTAATATTCATATATGAAGGAATTAAAACTCTTGTAAATGATAGGTAAAAAAATCCCTTGTAACATTTTGGCTTAAAAAACTAAAGAATAATTTTTAAAAATAAGTGCGTTTCAAAGACAACAATAATGATATCTACATTTTGAGTAATTTAGAAAAGGAATGTATTATATATATATATATATATATATATATATAAGATAAAAGAAAACGAAAATGTATCTCACTGAGTGCTTTTTATACTATATAAAAATCCTAATTTACTTATTTAAATTTCAGAAAACTAAAACAGTTATTAGAGTTAAGACAGTTTATGCATTCAAGAATTTTTTTTAAGCAAAAACAAGAAACATGTTCAAGAAACTAAATATTGCTTACGTATGTAATCTTAAAACATAATTAAAAAAAGATGTGCATTTTGAAATATATTTTCAATTAAGCAACAGAGACTTAATTCTAGATTTCTATATTTTCGTAATTTTGGTACACATTTTAAACTTTTGAATTTTGTGTTGCAAATTCATCTCAGATTAGATATTAGTGAATCAATATCTTATATGGACTATATCATTCTCTAATGAGCCTTTGATGTAGCCACGAGATTTTTTTAGTATTAAAAATATTTTTAGGGTAAAATTTTATAGTAATACGTTTATTACTTATACATTTTACTAAAAGCTGTTAATAATTCAATAAATATGTGTAAAAGGACTTAAAATTAAGACTGAAAGCTTTCTTTCTACTTTTGAGATAAGCTTTTACTCTTTAATTTAATGAAATATTACTTATTCAAATTACTTGACTTCAAAACAAATCTTTGTTTTACTTCAAATAAAGATATTTTAAGTTATTCTTGTGTGTGTGTGTGTTTTCAGAGTGTTTCACTGAAAGCTATATAGTAGCTTTTTTAATACTAATAAATTAATTGTAATTTAAAGCAGCTAATAAAACAAACAGTTAAAGGAATAATTAAACACCGCGCATTCTGTAAATGTGAATTTTAGTTTATACTTAAACAAAATCGTTTTTCTTTCTAATAAATAAGTGCAATTTTAAATAAAAGTTTCGTAAATTATCTTTGTTGTTCTTTTTTAAGGTTATGTGTTTAATATATTTAATATAATATACTATCTAATATATTTAGAGTATTCACGAAGAAAAATTACAATATGAATTGTTGTGTAATAAAATAAAAGTCGTGGATGTGTAACCCTATTATTTTTAAGCAAATCTGATAAGTTTAATTGAATAGACTCAGATATATTTCATAGATAGTACTCAAATTTTGAAGAGGGAATCTTCGAATTATATTTGTATTCATGGAACTAAACATATGAAACATTTTGTCAAAGCTCTTTCTCATAAATTTAAAATTCAAAAAGTCAGATGTTATTTTTCATAAATTTAAAAATTTCACACTTTTAACATATTCTAAAATATTAATTTCAGCAATTACTCAACAATCCTTTGATCTCCGCTATTTTTTTAATAATGCCATTTGCTATTGGAATAAATAATTGATTCAAATATCCGACTTGCTTCTTCATTGATCAAATAATGTTCCTCCACTTTATATATTTTAAGTCAAATTTCAATAAAAAATATTGATGTCTAATAAAAAATAAAAGGTATCGTGTTATTTATTTAAAAAAAAGTAATGATATTTAGATGTCTTCAATGATGGATTGAAAGATACAATATATAATTTTTAGAAATGATATACCCAAAATATGATTAGAAATGTAACCTCCTAACTGCACAATGATTATTGTGAAGGATCTGGTGTTCATAATAAAATTAGCCTTAAATCTCACGATTTAAGAATATTGATGATAAAGGAGCTGAAATGTAAAATGTATGAATGACACTTTCTTAATAATTACAATGACATTTTTTACACCATAAAGCCATTTCAATTTAAGTTGCTTAAGGTCTATCAACTCAATGTTTTTTGACCGCATTAAGAAATTTTTGTTCACTGTCTTAAATAAAGTTATTAATTTTTACTGATAAGAATTAAATATTGTAATAAGATCATTACACCTTTGTTGTCTCTACTGCAGTGTTGCTCAAAGTTTTAATGTGCTTAGTGTAGGAAAATTAATTCTGAATTAAATCATGATTGTTTATCTACAGTAAAATTTTAAAAATTAAAGAAAAATAAAAATGATATTTCAAGGGGTATAAAATATATTTTATTAATTTTTACCTGCATATCGGCATCACTCAATGTTTTCAAACATGATGTAGCATGCAAATATTTAGAGCTGGCATGCACTATAGAAATATGAATGTTTTCCTGTTTCTAAGAGTTAAGGAAAGCCATCATTTTACTTCCGAGGGCAGGAAATAATTAATTTTCCTGACACTCAGCAGGAATTGCTTTTAGTAAAAGATGTCTTCCAAAAGATACAGTAAGCTCTCTTCAAAAGTGCTATGTACAAACTCAAGAATGTGCTTATGCAATTAATGTTGTAAAAGAAGTATGGGTAAATCTTATGTCTGGAATAGGTTCCTACTGTCCTGCATTAACAGTTTCTATGAATTATATTTATACGTATGCTCTAAAATATTATGTAATCTTAAAAATATTATGATTTTTTCATGAATATTTAAAAAATGAAAATGAATATTTCCCTAATCTATAAATATTCAATAACAGACCACTTCTATTTTAGCAAGTTAAATCTTTTTTTCAAAGAAGATAGAATTTTATTGTGACAATTACATTTTATATAAATTTGAATTGTTTTTAATGAATAAAATACTTACATCTCAAAACAATATATAAAAAATTTATACCAGAGAATGATGAGAAATTACTCTATTTTATTTGATATAAATGAAATATTTTTAATTTTCAAATAAAAATTGAAAATTAAAACTTTTCCCCAGTCAAATTGTAGAAAAAAGAAAATTTTTCCATTTTTTATTTTTAACTTACTAGTTTGTAATTAAAAAAATTAATGCACATATTTTCATTACAAAAAGTGAATGAAATTAACACTTCGCTATATTGAAAGATTTCAAATATGACGTACTGCCCTACACACGATAAAATTCGGAGTGAGTGCACTTTAAAATTTAAAGCTAAAAATTCATAAAATTTTAATGAAGGTTAATAATATATATATATATATATATATATATATATATATATATATATATATATATATATATATATATATATATATATATATATATATATATATATATATATATATATGCAAAATCAAATTGAAAATAATGACTCTCTAACTATAGCACATTGGTACACTTAAACTGAATATGCATCTACGTATCGATGCAAAGTTATAATTCAACAGAACTTTACATGCACTTATTAGCATGCAAAGTTTTTGATGTTTCACTCCATCGTTTTGAACAAAATATAAAAATTTTAACTGGAATTTTTTTATTGCTATTCATGCAATAGAATGCAATGATATACTGTTATAATATTATTTAAAAAGCACAGCTAGTAAAATTTAGTCAGAAAAAAAAAACTAAATTCTTTTAGCATTGACTTGTTCTTATTTAAAATGTAAAATTAATTTAATTATATCTTTTGCAATTCAAGACCCGTTTTCATTACAATTTAAATGATGAGTTTTCTTACAGCTTTTTCAATGATGATAGTTTCAGATAAAGAAGTCAAAGAAAAAAGGTTCATTTTTTATTTGAAATTGTGACGCAGTCATCAAAATATAAAACATTTTCTTATTTCGAAACAGAAAGAAGTTTCTTGACTGCTCGTGGAATAATCAATAGTTATTTAAGAACAAATAAAAATAGTTTTGAGAAACTTTCCGGAAGAGCAGCTTTTGCCCCTGAATCAGCGAAAAAGAAAATCCAAACGTGTTACAAAGAAACGCCACGATTTTCTACAACAGCTTGCTGAATTAAAAATCGAAAAACATGCTATTTCATCCAGCAAAATAAAATAAAAAGTAATTACCCTTTTTCAACAGTCAAAAATTAAAAATGATGGAATAGAAATTAAACCTCTTGTTAAAAGAAATGCACATAGTTATGAAAAAATCAGCAAAATAGCTAAAGCTAGCTTTCGTTATTCTTAATGAAAAAAAAAGTCAGATTAAACAGATCATCACTATTGTTGACGGCAGCTTTCCCTTTAAACCTATAAATATTTCATAAATTAGGCAGTTAAATAATAATTTAAATGAACAAACCGAAAATTAATGTAATACTTTCTGTAAGAATGTAAAGTAAAAAAAAAAAAACATAATTGCTTACAAGTGATAATGTCTTGTATTTTGTAAGAATTAGAAAATCTATAAAAAAAATTTAAATCTAAAAATATGTATTCATATAATTAAAATAAATATAAAATACTTAAGGAAAAATATTGCACTTAAATCAATTAAATTGCTCTGAAATCTGGAAAAAATCATTTTGAAGAAATCAAACAAAACTATATTTGATATATAAAATATAAAATGTATAGGAAACACACATACATAGAATGAATTTTAAAGTTTATTTAATTTATTAATAAAATAACTTTACATTTGTTCATGTACGTGATCTAGTTTTTTGTCTACTCTTTAATCATTCTTTAAGCTACTTTTTTTTGCAAAAGAAAATGCTATTATATTTTTATGATTTTTGTAATATTAATAAACAAGGAACCATAACCCATAGCTAAATACTTGGGGAGCAATTAAAAAGTGAAGAAATTTACGAAACAGTAAACCATGAATTTAAACTAGAAGTTACTGTTGCATCGAAACACTAGAAAAAATTTGACATGAAAACGTGCTTCAAATCAAAAGTGTGATTGTATGTAAAAGATAAAATAACTTTTGAAAAGAATGTAGGGTATTTAATGCGTAGGTATGCAGGTTGTTTTACCAAGAAATTAAGTATGAAATTTAACCCATGGAATCCTTGGAGTAATATGAGTGACCTAAGAAAACACCTTTTCAAATAGAGCAATCTCCAAATCGTAAATAGTAAATAGAGAGGGCAGTCACTTTGTAGAGTTTTGTCGGAATGTATTTCAAATAGGTTATCAGATTTAGTCCCAGAAAGTATGCTACCCACATTATATGTTTTTTTGTTTTGTCTTCAAGTATGAGTCTATCGGTCAAGTATACAGCTTGCGAATTGACATAATTACTTATATAAAAATTGTTTTCAATTATTACAACGTAATTAACAACATAATTCTTAATACTTTATCTTCTACTTTTAGATACACTAAATTTAGATTATCTTTCCAAATATACATGCTTATTTTTACATCTAATTTTGTCTAATTTATACCCGCAATGTCAATCAGACTTATGATCCTTCATGAAAGAAATTATATTTGTTTTGTGTATCCATTTTCCGTCATGTTACAACCCATTGTGTCTGATAATTCAGAAAACAATTACAGAATCAAAATTTATTCATTGAAAGTACACTTGGCAAAACATATAGAGACTCAGCAGTTCAACATCTTCAGTTGCAATGATATTTCTAAAGTGACCGAATTGCGTAATGAATATTCTTATGAAGTTTATTTTATTTGAGCTGACACTCTGAATTTTAGTGAGGAAAAATTATTTTTACACTTGCATATTATAATGATATATAAAGTGTATCCAACGATTGATGCTTAATATTTACTGGTTAGAGCAAATATTAATCATCAGTTGTTGTGTAAACTTCTATGCATGTGACAATATTAATGTCTAAAGATTTTTTATTTTGTAAAATTTGATTAGGTAGCTATAAAATGACATTTTTAATATGTCCTCTTCATTGTGATTGTTCAGAAGATGTTTATTTACAGATATATGAACAACAGCAATGATAGTAACATAAAGAATTATAAAACTTATATTTTCTAGCTGAAACTGTTAGTATCTGCAACAAGATGACCTTAATGTCCAAGTTGAAGCACACTCGGGATCTTCAGCTAGTAAAGCATTTAATGACTTTGAAACTGCTTTGAAGTGGAAAGAGCCAGAGTTTGACCATATGCAAATTCTCACAGTCAAGCGGATACACAATTTTTAATTTCTTATAGTATCTATGTTCCAAAAGAAATAAATTCCCAGTTCAACAGATTTGATTCACAGCACCTTAGAAAATGGAATTATTTTTAGAAAGAGAAATGTACTGAGATATATTTTTGATAATTTATTTTCACAAAATAATTTACTAAATTCAAATTATGAATTTATAAATTAAATATATTAAAGCTTTCTAAATTATCAGAGAAAACTGCAAAAAAGTCTTAAACAGTAACAAATATTTGAAATATGTAAACGTAAGTTAAAAAAAAGTATACTTCTAGAACAATTAACATGAAATTATTTTATGTGTATATGTGCCTTAGTTAATTACTTAAAATATATTACATAGCAAGAAATTTCTTTTAGAATTTTAATTTAATGGTTTAAACTTTATGTATAATTTTAGAATTCTATGTGTTAATTTTTTCTTAAATAATTAAGAATCGAATTCTTCTCTTTGCTGTGTTTGCTATATAATTTTAGTTCATCTCCATTACAGTTCTTCTAGTTAGTAAATTTAATAATATTTAATTGCCTTGAAATATGTGTTGAATATTTCTCAATTTAAAATATTCTTAATTGCATTGATAACCCCCCACATATAATTTTATTTTTAATGTAAAATTAGTTTTAAAAAAACACCAGAAATTTAAGTCTAAAACACCTAAATAATTTTTAAACGCACAAAACTAATTCCAACATTCATTTTAATTTCAGTTGTAGATACATAATTTTGGTTGAAAAAATTATTTGTATTAATTAAATTTTTATCAAATATACTGTTTTAAAATCAGGAATAAATTTTTGAAATCATTATGAAATTTAAAAATTCTTCTGTGACCCAAGTCTAAGCAATAATTATTAGGAAATGTTCGTTATAGTAGCTATAAGTTTATTGCAATAATGAATGGGTGTGTTTTGTAGTAACTGCAACGGGTAATTGTTTTACGTGCAACAAATTACTTTACTAAAGAAAATTCTCCAGTTAGAAATTTTCAGTAAGATTTCAAAGAGTGTTAATTTTAGTGTCAACTTTTATAATATTAATTTTAATTTTATAATTTTAGTCAACTTTCATAAAATACTCCAGGGACTACAGCAATGAATGCAAAATCTTTATAAAAAATGAGTTTTCTAACTCATAAATAATTTGAAATAAAATCTTACTTAATTAAAAACACTATTCGAAATTGATGTATATGCTAACAATTGCGAAAATTATTAATTTTTCTTATTTTTTAAAACATCTTTAAATATTAATTAATTTAAACTTACTTTTGAATTACAATAAAAATAATTGTTTTGTAATTTTGCGCGCTATATCTTCCTTTATAAATCACAGTCAAGAAAAACAACTTGGATTTCAACGTTTATTGGTAAAAGCACTGTCTAATTAATCAGAAGATATATAAATGAATCCCATAGGATTTCTTCTCTACAACTCAAGTGATTCTTTCAATCTCTACAGCTTCTCTAGGGAGAAGAAGTCCTTCTAATGAAAAAAAGCTTTAATTCATCATCCTTGTGTCCAACGAGTTTTTAATGGAGAGTTTGACATCAGGGACTTGCTTTGAATGAAAGCTCTCTAATGGATGCTTCCCCAACGTCTCACTAAAAGCCTATCTGAGCATTTACAAATTAAGGTCATTTCCATGAGTTGATATTAAGAAATCAGCAACTTTTGCCTGACATGAAAGTGAATCCCAAACTCCCAAGACTTGCACTCTTTAATCATGTTCCTTTAACGAATCAAAATTATTTCAAACCTTTAGCCTGGCATCAAAAGAGCATCTTCCCCATACCTTTTATGCGTGGGTACTTTGTCTTTTCAGACGTAGCTTCGTATATGTTACTGCTATTCTAAATGTATTCATTCTGGTAGATTCTTCAGTTCAAAGCAAAATTTTTATTTCTCTCTACATTTTGCAAATATTTTATTATTTATATTTTATGATTATATTGTTACCTTTTACATCATAGGAAAAACTGCAAGAAATGTTATTATTTAAATTTTCTCTTATTTTTATTTTTTGAGCAACTTTTATAAAATGCACAATTTCTAATGAATTAATTCTGTCTCACCAAATAATTAAAGTTATAGTTATAACTTTATATGATTTTATTTTGAAGAAGTATAAAATTGAAAGTTTTGCCTTTAAATATTTAAAATATTTTATAAATAATTTATGAGGGCTATAGTAAGAGTAAAAGACTCTTCGTAAAACACTATTTCTTATTTTAAAAAAATAAAGAAAAAAATGCTTCTGTGAAGACCAAATTCCTTTTCTATTTTGATGGAGAGGTTCTACAGATTAAACCAAAAGCTTTTATAATCAGGGGTAGAAATTGATTTCTATTTATTTAGGGTTGAAAATTTTCAAAATAAATCAAATTAACCTTAGTCAAAATAGGGATGCATATCCTGAAAAACAACAGGATGTGAAAAGAGAAAAAAAAAAAAGAATTGTCTTTGACAGTAATATGAGGAATACAAATCATTTTGTAAATAAAACCCAAAAGTTCAAGCTAGTAATAAAATTTTTTAGTTTTTATTCTATTTTTTTGTTGAGAATAATTTACTCATAGCAATCTCTTGCAGCATTATCCTTCGAACAAATAGCTCATAACTTTTAATGTTTAAAAAGTTATTTCAAAAAATTTAAAAAATCGGAGCTAGACTAAAAAAATAAGAAAAGTATTAAACTAAATAAACAAAAAGAAGCATCCTGATTTTGAAGACTATCATGAAAGGAAAGGTTTAGAAAATTAATTTTTTTTTCTTAATAAATAAGAATTTTATGAAAGAGTAAGGAAGCTCCTTTAAAGTAAGTAATTATAAGAAAAAAATAAAAAAATAATAATTTTATCTTCCTTAAGAAATGTGTTTTTACTCTAATAATACATATAAATACTGTTTAATCAAACAGATAGGAGATTCAAATGAATTAGATTAAGGATTTTAAACCTATTAACTTTATAAGAAAATATTTAAAAAATGAAAAATAAAGAATTAATTTTAAATGCTGCAGTACAGAAGAAAGTTTTGTATGAATAAGTTATTTTAATAATATCAAAAACAGATTTTTTTAAACTCTGACAATTAAATATTATGTGTAGTATTAGTTATTATTATAGAGAATCTGTTTTTCATAAAAGTTGAATTACTTACATTTCTAAATCCAATTTTACTGGCTTACATAAAGTAATTTCTAGATAATTATCATCGTTGAAGGAAACAAATATATAGAAAACTCTTAGAAATATATCAAAATCTTTCTATACCATAAGAAAGTGCCATACCAAAAGAAAGCATAATTGAAATCTTTCTTCTAGAATAACACTTTTACTTCTTCTATACACAATTACTTAAAATAATTGAATAAAATTAATTAACATTGGATAAAATTATTGAAATATTATGTTTGGATTAAATAAATAAATTTTGCAATTTTCATTGCTATAATCTTTTATATATCTAATACTGTATGTAACTTTACTTATTCACATTTAATTTTAAAAAATGAACTAATTATATGAATTACATGAAAAGATTTCTTTATGCTTATAAAAGAATATGATAATTTAATAATTTAATGTAGTTTGTCAAAAATTACAAATATGTATGTATCATGATTTATATATATATATATATATATATATATATATATATATATTAATTGCAATACTTGTCTCAAATATTCCTTTAATGATTTATTCAACATATTCTTTTACAGATTTAGTAACGAACCAATGAAGAGTTATTGAATCATATTTAATGTGGTTATTTGCGAAAAGGATTATAGAGCTAATTATGCACAAAAAGTTAATTTTCCATTTTAGAAATATATATGATATTTAATGATGTAACCCCAATCAATTACATTTAAAATTTTCCTTGAGTTTCGTTTAAAAGAAGTTCTTTTTTTTTCTACAGCAACATTTGAAATAGGCAGAGAAATTTGAACTTCAACTTTCATGTTAATATTTCTGTAAATATGTTATTTTTCAGTGAAATAAATAACGAACTGTTGAAAGTAAGAAAATCGCTAAGGATTTCCGGAGCTTTAAGGAATTGAAAAATATGTTAAGAAACTCGAAACCCACGAGGATTTTATCTTAATGGATTCTGGATTTTCCTTTCCGACTTTTTAATGCTCACTTTTAAATTAAAATATACTCACACATTTAAAAGAAAACCAGGGATTATCTCCAGCAGTTTCACAGTTAGAATGATAGCCTAATTATGTGTTCGCACTGCACTCTATTTTTACGAGTTCTTTTAAAGAACTTCCACTCTAAATGATCATTGGGAAAAGATGATCCCATAATCAATGTGGTATGTAGGGCAAGAAACTGTTCATAGAAAAAAAATTGAAATGAAAATGATAAAAGGAAATGGTCTAAGAACTAAAAGCAGCTGAATATGAGTCAAAATCATTGAATAAGTAAAATTTGATAGTTTAGTAATAGTTACAAATATTATATTTTATGAGAATTTTTAATAAGAATAGTTTTAGCCCACTTATAAAAATATATAATTTTACCTAATTAATACGCAGTAGTATCAAATTGAGAAATGAAATTATTAAAAGGGTAAAAATATTCATTTGTATATATATGTATGTTAAATTGTTTTAGAAAACTGGCCTTGAAAATAATTTAATGAATAATTATTGATGATAAGGTAGTTAAAATTACACATCAGATCTTAAAAATTTTTTGTTGAAAATATTCGATCCCTATCTACAAAATAAAGAAGTAAAGTTAGCCATAAAATACCTGCGTACAGATGAAAATTGCTTTGAAAAAACAAAAATACCTTCTCTACAACTCTATCTTATGCTAACTTCGTACCATAATAAATAAGTAAGGACAAAAACTTGCAGAATTAGTTTGAAATCTTGCACAAATTTTTTGTTTTCCAAACTTAAAAATCAAATCTACACTTCAATAACTATCATTTAATATAGATAAAATGTTTTTTCCTATTTAAGATTTAATTTTCAAGATGCCGAAATTATTCATTTTAGTTGTCAATGCAGCTTTATCAAAACTATTAGGTTTAAATTTTTCAATTAAACTTGGAATCTTTCATGAGTAATGAAACGGATCACAGTTCATTCAATAAAATTAGATTAATAATTCAGATTCAAATTGATTCATAAAAATAATTTTAAAATTCCATTTTTAAATTTTATTAAGTATGATTAAAATAACAGAGTATACCTAAAAAAATAATAGAAGAATGGAATTGCCAATGGAGAAAGTATTGCAGTACTGAATTTTTAAAAACTGATGACTTAAGAAAAATAAATAAGTGACAAATGAGTATAAAGTGACAAATGAGCATAAAATGATTTTTCAGCACCCTTTACCTGTAATTGTGCGTAAATTGCACGAAATTAAATCGCACTGCACTTGTATATAAGTTATCTAATGCAGCTATAATGAGTTTGAATAGAATATTAGAGTTAATTTTAATTTTTCTCTTAAGAAATTTCGTCTTTTTTTACAGCAGTCATTTTGGTTTTCTTATACCATTTAACAGGCGAAGGTATAGTGAGGTTATCACAAAAACATGGGGATAATTTCATAGGATGATATTTTAAAGATAATGCCAAAAGACTTCTTTGCAATATTTTGATGTTTTTCTTGGTTTTTTTTAAGGCAGAGTTCAATATATTACTATATTCAGTACATATGTCAACATTAATATCTGTTCAAGTTTTATATATTTCTCTTATTGAAGAAATAAGAAAGATGTAATATGAATCACATGGCATCGATAAGAAAAATTTTGGCAATAATGTTTCTGCCATAATAAGTAGTAGTTAGTTTCTTATGATAATTTAAGTTTATTTATTATCTTCATAACAAAATAGAAATTTACTTTTTTATTTACATAAGAATTATTTATTGAAAGTTATCATATTAAAAGTTGCAATTGGTAGTATGTTGCTAGATTACACAAATAAAAATCGATGATTTTACCTAAAAAAATATGAAAGAAAAGTCACAGTTTAAGTCTCCGTATTAAAGTATATCCAAAAATGTGAAAATAACACATTCGGGGGAATAAAATTTTATGATAGACAATAAGTCATTTAACGAAATTTTTTAAATAACAGGTTGCGACAAGACTAAACTAAAATAATGATTGTTGATTTATTTACCTGATTGAAAAAAAGCATGAAGATGTAACTTAGTTAAAATAACCTTCTTCAATAATACATAAAAAATTATAAATAATCAATATTAATTAGATTTGAAAGTGTTTTCATTGGGTGTATTAATTTATTATGTAGCACCAATAAGTAGTTTTACAGTTAAGCAAGCTCTATTTTTATCTTTTTTTTCATATTATGATAAACATAGAAAGATAGTACTGAAGAACAAGAGAAAATAGAAAATAAAAACATTTTTTGTGTGTTTTACTGTAAGAACAATATTATTTTAAATATCATTCTTAAAGCAATTAATTCTTTTGAGGAATGCTTGTGATATAAAAGGTAAAGAGAAAAAGTCGAAATATTAAATTTTCTGATACAATATTTAGAGTTATGCATTACTTAATGACGCCATACAATTTAGCGTCCTTAATTGAAACTGTTCGTATTTTTTCAGGTATTGTAAATTAATGTAGTCAAAAATATTAATTAAACATTACAATCTTATTATCGTGGTGGTTCAATGCAGGGACAGAAATAGTATAAATTATAGTGGTCATTGGATATCTTATTATTTTAATAAATAAAAAATATGAGGCTTAAATTTTCACAAATAAATAAATGTCATAATCATAGTATATACTTGAGCTACTAGATCCCGTTATAATTTGAATCATGGTCTTCTGACATAGAGCGGTATTAATAAAATAAAGAGTCATTGTTAGTGCAAAGTGCAGTTCACGTGGAAATGAGGAAAAAATTTACGTTTTTATGAATTCTTATGAAAACTTAAATCTTAACCTTATATTAATCTCAAAGAAATGACAAAATTTTTGATTTCATTACCTACTGTCACTTTTACACACAAGTTAAAAATTAGACCAGAATTGAAAGTTTCTGAGTATTATTGCAGCAGAATAACTAACTATTATAAGCATCCCCGACCAAAGAATTGAATCTCGAACTGAATGCCAATTGAATCCCGAACTTTTGAAATAAAGACCAAATCCATAACCATTCAGATATTAGTTTGGTTCTTAAATTTAGAATAGAATAAAACATATAGGAATCGAAATGTTTGGAAAAAGAATATGATCACTCTATAAGAAGTGCAATATGTGATGCATTATTAAGGAATTTCAATTATTAAAAGTAAAACTAAACTATGCAGAAGTATATGTTCCAGTAGCCAAACCCTACCAAGACATCGGCAAGAGACTGTGAAGAGAGTTTAAAGTTTTTAATATGTAAAAATTTTCTTTTTAAGAAGGCAGACTTAAAAAAATGTTAAATAAATGCAACATCTGCTTTAAATGAATAATGGGAGCAAAAATATGAAACTGCATCATTGTCCCATTAAGTAGAGGGATAAATAGAAAATAAATGTTATTTAATTCTAAGATATCATAGGGAAATTGTAAATTATGTCTAATATTTATTTCAAAATCAAATTAGGTAAGTTATCAGCTTCTGTTATTCATCAAAACAATTAACACTAAGTTAAAATTCATAAAAAGTACTTATTATTACACTTCGTAAAAATAAATACCAAAGATATAAATTTTAGGACATTGTTCAATACAGAAGCCTTATAAAATCTTCTATTATAACAATAATTTTAGAAAAATCAATGGTTGAAACCATTTTATCATTTATGAGAAAAAAATAGATTATTTATTTCTTCACTGAATTCTTCACGTTCCGTTGGCAAATTAAAAACCAGTAATATTGTTGCAAATTGTGTTTTTTTGGAAAATTAGATTCCAGCTTTAACCGAAACCAATGTAGAACAATGAAATTTATATTTTTTGGAATTTATGTTTGCACAACTTTTTGCTGGATGTTAGAAAATTTTCCAGATTTCCTACGTGTTGTTTCAATTATCTATGAACACTTTTTCTGAAAGTAAAAGCTTTGTGGATATATAAACAATCTCGCAATTGCCTTGAGCTATTTAGCCATCTTAAGCATTATCTGAAAAGTTGTGAAACACCGTGAAATTGTTTCAAATGATACACATTTTACAACAAAAAGTTTTGAAGTTTCGATTATTGGATTCCTTGATACTTTTAGTTCTGAATATGATTAAAATGTATTGTAAGAGAAAATGTAGCGACAAAGTAACCTTTTTTGTTTGGGGAAGAAATTCATCACTTTCTTTATAAATTAAAATTTCAAGAAGAAATTTTACGTTAAAATAAAAAAAAGATAAACTATCTTTCATTGCATATTATTTTAAAAGAGCACTTCAGTTATGACACTGCAATGCACAAGAATATTTAATAATACCTTATTTAAAAAAATTAAAAATTTAAACTTGGTAAAATTCAGTGGAAAAGGATAACAGAGTAAACTTTCTTTTTCGTCATAAGCCGAAAGAAGAAATTGAATTAAATATTTCTAAGAATTTTGAAAAATGATAATGGGGTAAGAGAACTCTAGAGAAAATATCCCAAGATTTCCACTCTATAACATTTCCAAATAGCTATCAATTATGTGTAAATTGAAATGAGCTAGGTGACTCGTTTCTTTCAAATGTAAATGTGTGTGATTTTCTGAAAGATTATTCTTTACGAACAAAATGTACGCTATGCCTGGAAATTTTTGAAAATTCCTTTCAAACTCATATTTTTAGAATGATTTTTTAGAAAATGTATCCAAATTTCTACTTGGTTTTATCTTTTCAATAAATAAATAAATTTTTGAAAGTATAACGAAAAGTTTATTATTTTATTCCCGTAATTCAAGTTCTTAATAGCGTTAGAAAAATTTGGATGCGGAAAACTATAATTTTTGAATATAATATGCTAAAAGCATATATGTTGATTTTAATTAATTTAAATTTAAGTTTACAGCCATATACAACAATAAGAAGTTTCACTTTTATAGCAAAAAGTCCTTAACCTCAGTTTTTATGTTGTAGCTGATTTGAATTCAGTTTTTCTGCTCAACCATATTTCTCCTGATTTTATTTTTCGTCTCAGCGAATTCTTAACATTTTCTCACGTTTCTATGACATTGGAAGTTCTAAAATCTGATGGCTTCGATGTTAAAACCGAAGCATCAAATAAAAATGCATGGATATAGTTTTCCTTTGGAAGAAAATGTTCGTAAAGCAAGTTTATAGGAAAAGCTATTACAGTTGTATAGGCACTTTTACTGCACCACATCCATATAAGTATTTGATAATAGTACCATACACATACATAAAAATAGTCAGTTGAAAACCATTATAGTTATATTTTAGTTAATTAACCAGCTATTTATTATATGTGATTCCCAAAATTATATTAAATATGTGTTATTTAGCATTTCTACTGTAAACCTCAAATCATAACCACTGAAAAAGAAAAATGTCTCCTAAGAGTCCTTATTTTTTTACACTTTTGTGTGAATACTTTTTAAAAAATACTTTATTATTTCAATAATAAAAGTAAATTCATCACAAAATTATTCAATCATGTAATATAAATTTTTTATAGGAATCACAAATATAATCTGAATTTAATCAAGCAGATTTCTTTCAGTCATAATAACTATATATTTTAAAATAATGATTAATAATGTGGCATGTATAATTTATCCTAATTTACTCACATAATTGTGTTTCAATATATACATTTAAAAAGAATAACTAAATTTATAGTTATTTAACCAATTTATCTCAACAGATTTCAAAACAAATATTTTTTTTTCACCTAAGCTGTTTAAATTGTGATATTATTTTAAAATTTCAATTATTTGATTTTACAAGAAATTCATCCTAATTTATTGGATCAAAATGGTATTGAAAGAGTTATAGAATATTTATTTTTGAGTGTGTCCCCCTCAGCTTCATATAAGCTATTCTTATGAGATGGTATTTTATAGAGTGGTTGAAATTGACATACACTTCTACATAAAATTCCAAAGATTTAACACTGATTAACATACAAATATATAAAATAAATTTTCAATATTTGTAATGAAACCATTTTTTATTAAATGCAATATGTATCCAAGCACTGCAAGGGAAAAAGTGTGAAATTCAATTCAAAAATTAAGATGAACATTTCTTTTTATTCTTCTTATGTTTATACTTATGAAACAAGTCATTTTTAATCAGTTCATTTATAAGTAGGCAATATTTTCAATATTTTAGCAATTATTATTCTCAATGCAGTTTATAAAATGAGCTAAGTTTTTTTTTCAGAAAATGAAATAGCATAATGAACGAAATAAATTTATTAAATTTTTATTTAATGAAAACATTTGACTGGAAGAAGGGGAAAATAAAAATCCTGAAGTATGAATTCTTTGAATTAAAAGTCACATAAGTTGGAAAATAAAGCAGTTATAAGTACAATTATATATCATGAGTTAACAGATTAGATTTCAGGAAATAATGAATCCGCGTGTAAAAAAAATAACTTGTGCGAGTTTTTGTTAGTTGCATTGGAATGTCCAAAATTACATTCCTTTCAGATAGAAAATTAAAAAGTTCAGCTTTAAGCTCTTGACGTTATTTTCTTGATCTTAACTTGTTGCGTTGTGGGTTTCTTTCTTTTCTTTTTTTTTTTTTGTCATTGCGCATTTAGGAAGATTACGCATTGAATATAAACGTACTAAATCTTTTTATATTTCAAGTTCCAAAAAAGCTAATGTAATGTCAAGACACATTAAAAGTTCATAAATCATCGCGTTAATTTTATTATTTCAGGTACACACACACACACACACACACACTATATATATATATATATATATATAGATAGATAGATAGATAGATAATAAAAAGCCTACAAATGAAAATTTATGCCGATTATTTTTATGTGATGTTTATACTTCTTATGAAGGTGAGCTATTTATTTACTTTTGCTATTTATAGTTTATCATTTTAAACTTAACCACTTTTCATTCATCATTGATTGTGCAAGAAAATTTGTCGATATAAATGGAATTAAATATTTTTGAAACTAAAATATTTTTATTACTATAGTTTTATAAATTAAAATATTTTTATTTTAAAATATGTGATCAGTTCTATATTTTTTTCTTTAACTGTTATAGTTCTTTATATATTGTTTTTAATATTTATTTTTAATAATAATCAGTCATTGTTCTAATCCAGTCCATAAATTAAATTCTAAAGTTACTTACGTATAATATACCCAGAATTAAGTAATCAAAATACATTAATCAGCATCAAATATTTCCAAATCGTTGACAAACTGATTGCTAAATAGTTAGAGCTCTTACCTTTAAATTCAGTAATTCATGGATTCGACTCTCACCTCAAACTACATGATTTTAATAAACTGGAATCCATTTTCAGTCACAGGTTTCAAACACGTTTGCCCGCTGTTATAAAAAGAGACAAATTAATAATTCGAAGCCAAATCGTTCAGAAAAAAGTCAAACTTAACTGATCAGACTTTTAATGGCTCTTGAATACGTTATTGAATTCCAATTTTGAAATATGCGAAAAACTATTTGAAAGTATCAGTTATATTTATGGAGAAAATACTGTATTACACACACACACACCATTAATGAAACTAAAATGCAGTATTCTTGGGATTGTTTCAGTTCAAACATTTTAGGAAAAACTAAAGATTTATTAAAGAAATGTTGAAATGTAAAATTATATATATATATATATATATATATATATATATATATATATATATATTGTATTTTGATTTCCTGCCTTTTGTGCGTCTGAATTACCTAATGCTTTGCAATTATAAATTCATTAATGTATTTGGCTCCCACCCTGTCTAGTGGTCAGAGATGCCTAACTGCGGATAGGGAAGTTCTGAGTTCGAATCCCAGTTCAGGAATGGATGTACCTTCTCTCTCTATCTATCCTGTCTTTGTCCTTTCCTTGTATGAATGGGTTGTGAATGGTTGTGCCTACCCTATGCCATAGGTACCTATGGGTACCTATGACATGTGAGTCATAGGTACACATAGGGTAGGTTGTTGCATAGTTGTGCCTACCCTATGGGTACCTATGGCATGTGAGTGCTGAGTTTGTCGGACTCCACACCAAAATATGGTTCAGTTGGAAAAATAGAGCAGCGAACCCAATATTGTCAGCCTACGGCACAAGACAACAACAGCATTAATGTATCTGAGAAAAATTTTCACCCATTTAACCCATAAATGTTTCAAAATATAATCATAAGTATGCATTTGACTGAAATGTTACCTTTTATTCATGCCAGTACAATTATTTATAGTCCACATATTTTGAGAAACCCCTACAATCCATATAAAATTAAATTATGAAGCATTTCGATTTAACTTTATTTTGATATTTTCATTCAATAATATTATAATTATCTTTTTGTGTGCTACATTTTATACAAACTACATCATTTTAAAAATTATATAGATTTATAAAAAGTTATTACGAGAGGGAAAGAGAGAGAGAGAGAGATTAATTTTTCATAAATGCAATGAATTTATGTATTTTTCTGGTAGAAGCAATTCATGATAATCAAAAAAATTTAGAAAAATGTATTGTGCATATAGAATTAAGGCTCGGATGTAAAAAATAATGCTCAAGACATTACCCGGCAATACAGTACAGAAAGATAATCGCAAGTAAAAAATGTTATAAAAAACTTAATTTTTTCATAAAAAATTATCAAAATGCTCAAGTAAAAACAATATGTTATAATGTATGAAAATAAAATGTTACATTTATTTATTTTTTATGTACCATAATACAATATATATATATATATATATATATATATATATATATATATATATATATATTTCACACTTGGTAAAAAGATAACTCTTGAATGAAATAAAAAACTTTTTTCGTCTAGATAATTGCTTCAAATGAAGATATAAAGTAGCACCTTTTAAAAGGAAAACTTCTGCTAAGTATACTTAACAGTGTCAAAAATGTAGTCTTTTGTAAAGACATATTGAAATTTATCAAATCTTTAAAGAATCCAATATTGTTTAAAGTATTAAAGTTATAAACGCATACTCTTGGTCTCCTATGTAGTTAGAATGAATGAAATAAATCTAGTAAAGAAGGTTTTTGATGCAAAACTCTTCACGAGTCTAAAAAAAAGACCTAAGTTACAGTGGCTTGATTCTGTTGATTCAGATTTCAGGTGACTGGAAGTGATGGTAAACTTGTAGATTACTGCTAAAGAAGAGTGTCTTGAAGGAACTCTCAACAGAGGGCTTTGGTCCCATTTGAGAAGTCGAATGAAATATGATGATGATGATGGTTCCTTAGAATTCACAAGGAGCATTGATCATTTCATTATTCAGTAATGTGATGAGATTAAGTCTCTGGAGAAATCTTCATTATCTTCGGTGCCTTTATTAGAAGAAATTTTAAGGATCATCATAAATTCTACACAACACGTAATACTAGATAGATGGGATTGGATTTATACAGAATTTACTTTTCAATGTTGCCCTTAAGGAGGCCTGTTATAAAAGGTCTAAGCTGTTACCCTGTCTAAAAATGAAGTAAAACTGTCACTTAATCCATATCATAAACTTTCTCTTTTATGTAGTTCTACCGTTCTGATAATACGTTGATTAAAGAAACTTTCATTAGTCAATATTGTTTCTGTAGACATCCTTTCGTTGCACACATTATGCATTATTCTATATGAGAACTGTTATGCATTACGCAACAAGCAATCAAACCAATGTCGTTATCAAAATGGATAATACCGAGTCTTTTCTCAATGTTTATGAGCTTATCCATTATGCGAGACGCCGAGCTGACAGCGTAATGGTTAACGCTCTTGCCTTCAGTTCAACAGTTCGTGGGTTCGAATCCCACCTTGGGAATGGATGTTTGTAGTGGTTTGGAATCCACTTTAAACCTTAGGTCCCGGTCTAATTAGTCCTCGTGTGCAAAAAATGACAGTTGTGTGCGAGCGACAAACAAACCATTAAGCGAGATATCTTCATCTAAAATATCTTAATTGCGTAGACAATTCTTAAATGAAATTCACAGCTAATTGATTTGACAGACACTAAAACATTTCTTTCTGAAATACTGTATCTTTTTTTCGATAAAATATTATTTAAAAAATCACTTTTTTTTAAATGATAACATACGGATTATCTTTTTCTTCGTTAACAAACAATATTCCAAAGTACAATATGACACATCCAGTACCTGTTGCTGTAATTTTCTGTATTGATTCACCTCAATGATTCCAGAACATTTAATTGTTGAAAAACTTAAACGTGTCTTTTCTCAAACAGTTGAATACGTTGATTTACAAACCGGATAACAAAACGAAGATTATTCTTAATAATAATTTTAGGATGTTTATGCTGTCTCAAGTATTTCTTAACGTGAAAACTGCTTCAAAGAATTTTTTTTCTGTTATTTTATCCTTTGACATAAAATATAATATTTAAAATTTATTTTCGTTATTCGAATACTTATTCATGAAATATTATTATAAGAAACTTGAATATAATTTCAAGAAAGAATTTTTCAGCGGTATAGTTTTAGGTGACATTTATATTTTGCGTTACTTTATTATTTCTTAATTTTTTTCGCTTAAAATGTTTTTAATAGCAATTTCTTCTAAACTAATTCACATAAGGCTTTATTTTCATAAGCATTTTTACATGATTCACATGAATTCATATCACATTTTTTTTCTGAGAAGAGAAATTGTGATGTTAGTATCAAATATAACATAAACAAAAAGTTTTACAGGCTGTATGTAATTTGCATATTCACTAATTCAGTTGCAAAATGTTTTAAGTTTATAGGATTAGTAGATTGTTTTCAGAGTAGTATAGATTTGTTGTAGAAGAAGTTGTAAGAGTAGTACTAAATTATATAAATAAGATATTTTCCACTTTGTTAGCAATTTAGTTATTTTACAAATTGTAAATCATCTAGTTTATTTAAATTTTCAATTTTTCATCAAGAGTTACTATTAACTTAATTTTCCGACGTAATATTTCAGTTTAATTTTAAAATGTAGCAATGAGGTAGTTACAATTGTTACTATTTAAATTGCTAGTTGATTACTCTGAAATGTAGTGGCTTGATTTCTAAAAGCATATATCTTACAGCCAATAGTTAATGGGCTGCATTATTGACACAGAAGGAAACAGTAGAGTTAATATGGCTAATGTGCGTTAATTATTAGCGAACTACTAATTCTCAGCTGGTGCAGCGTGAAATATTAGAGTTAGCTTTCACAATCTGGTGCGAATTTCGTCACATATTTTGTTCAAGATTGCATGGACTTAAGTCATAAAATTTTAAGCTTTTATTTAAATACAACATATCATTTTCTTTAGACTTTAGCAGGTATAAACTAGTGGAAAAAATTTTTCTTAATCAGTATTAATGAATAATACTATTTATTTGATGGGAATAAAAACATGATTTTCTAGAAAACATGATTCTCTCAATTATGGTGTGTAAAATAAAAATTAGAATATTTAATAATTTAAAAATAAGGCATTTGCAGTTTGGATAAAAATGTGATATAACATTTTAAATATTTCATAAAAACCTAAAAATTTTATCTTTAGTTTTTTTTTCATTAATAGTAACTGGCAATATATTAAAGGAAGATTCTGAAGACGAAAGAGTGTAAGGTGATGATTTTAAATGTTTTTGCTATACGACAGAAAAGAATACAACAAATAAAAATAACTATCTACTAATTTTATAATGCATAAATTAGATACACCTGCAGAATTTCATTTTTCAATAATTTTTACATATAAACAGTTATCATTTCTATTGCAATGAACGAAGCACTTATAAAAGGGGGTAATTTTATTTTAAAAACTCTGTTTCATTGTAGAAAACCTTATAGAGAATAGATATTGAGACAAATTTATTTAAAGTCAGAAGAGTATAAATTTTGTCACTCGATAAAACTTTTGAATATGCATTTAACAATAATTATAATCATTATTGAATGAAAAGGAATTATTATGTTACAGTAATACGTGAGGTTACATTAATTTTAAAATTGCACATATATTTTTTAAATCAACACTAATAAATGGAGATAGGAATAAATTTTTTTTAATTTTGCTGTCATACAACCTAATTTGTGATATCAATTAAAATGTCTCGTTATATACACTTTTAAAATTTCCCTTTTAAACCATGCTTGTATTCTGCACTTCAATGAACACAAAGTTTCTTTTCAGAGAAGCAGTTTTCTTCTTCATTTTATTAGCAGTTGGATGTAGTGTTTCAACATCAAAATTCAATTAAATAGAGTTTGATTGAAAAAAGGACGCACAGCTACCATTAAAAAGAAAACCAGGAGACGACGAATCGATTTGGTAACACTTTCTGCAACAGCATGATCTCTCAATTATGGTGTGTAATGTATATAAATTACTAATGAGAATATAACACAAATATATACATTTTTGAAAAACTATGTGATTATATATAAAAATGATTCGAAGTTTATTAGCACTTTTATAAATATTGTATAATAAATTTAATGTTTTTGTTCATAAATTTTTAATTTTGATTTATTCGAAATAATTTGGGCATCCAGTTTTTAGAGAGATTTTTTTTTTTTTTGCTAATGGATTTGTTTTTGGGATTTATTATTATCATATTTATAATATGATATTAATAAATCATGATAAAAATAATATAATTAAATACATGTTATTTATCATATTTTTTGAATCATTTAACTATTATACATATAAACCGATATAATTTCAGTTTGTTATATTTTGAGAAAATTTACTTTTAAATTTACATAAAATAATTTTATTTTAATATTAACTGACTTAAACTTGAGAATATTTCTGTTAAAAAGTATTGGATAGTTCGAGTGTAACGCATAAACAATTCAAAAATGATAATTTAAAAGATTACTCATTCTTATTTTTTAAGTTTGCTTTACTCAAAAACGAATTTTTTTTTTTTTTTGCATAATGTTTTCTAAAAGTATAAGAGGGTGTAATTTTCTTCTTCCTACGCGAAATATTATGTTTTAAAAATTAATTTATACCCTAAAGTTGTTTCTTAATCTATTTTGCATTGTGCAACTATTTAAAAATATCTGGTATAGCTAATTTAGTTACTAATTATCTATAAATCATGGCTTTCCCAGAAATAGTGCCAAGAAATAATTAGCGCCATTGATTTCTGACAGTATGAAAAATTTCATGAAAAATCTATGTTGAGGTCAAGATAGGCCTTTAAGATGCAAAACGTAGGCGTTCTCTTTTCGATTTGAGTTCACAGCGATACGCACCCTGCTCCCGTGACGTCACATCGGAAAGTACCAATCAGGAGTTCCAACTGGAAACTCCAGGAAGAGGATATAAACCTGTGGTCCAGACTTCTCCGTCAGGCTTCCGGAACATTTTCCGAAAATTCTATTTCTGGAAATTTAAAGTTGTATACTTTTGAGGGATGAAATCTATTGCAGCATTTTGGATCTTCTATGGAATTTGGATCCATGTAAGTGAAATGCGTGGGTAAAATTACTTTTTACTAAAGTTCTAAAATAATTCTTAAATTACAGCTTTTTTTTTTTTTTTTGTAATTTAGATTAGTCATTTAAATATATTGCATTTGTAATGTTATCAAAATAAAAGACAAGAACTGTAATAAATTTTATAAAATTTATTAAAACAATAGATTTTAATTTTAACTATACATTTTAATTTTAATTAAATTTGCATTTAAATGCGTAAATCTACATAAATGAACATTAATACTTTTCAATTATACTATTATAAAATAAAAATTAAGCAATTATTTTTTTATATTTAATTAGTAAAGTCAAAAATATTACATATGTATATAGGATATCAACTTTAAGAAGAATGCAAAATATTTTGTATCTAAAAACTTACTTAAAAATGAAAGTCTTAAAAATTAAAATTGATCAAATATATTGAGTTTTTTTTAAACATATTTTAATTTTCTTTTAAGAAAAAATTTATTTAAAAAAACTGTTAAGAAATTTAAAATAATAATAAAAAGCTCAAGAAAAATTTTAAATATTATTTACAAATGCTAAACGTTTTCCTTATTTTGAATATTGATACTTTTTCATTTCTCATTAATTTTGCAACTTTGTTCTTTATTAACAGAATCTTGTAAAAATATTTATAGTATATTTAACTAAAATTGCTTCTATACTTCCACATGTATTTATGAAACAGCATTTACTAAATATAAGCATCTCCCACTAGTATAGAACTATCAAACTATTATCTCTAAGTAAATGCTGTATCAATATAGCATTTGCTTCGAGGTGCATTCATATATTTCATAAAAAAAATTTTATTTTAGGCTCCTTGAAAGTGCTACGTATGGTATTTTATTCATTTTTAATGATATAAGTCAAATAATTCCTCTCATAAATTATGATAAATAAGATTTAATGCATATGTGCCACTAAATAATAAGTTATATGAAAATGTTTTTATGAAACACCATTTAGATTTTTAAATATTAGACTCTAAAATTTATATACACAATATTTATTATATTTCATTTCATTTAAAAACTTTATTTTGAATACTTAAAAATAATGAATATTGATTTTTTATGAAAATTGTACAGCAGTATTCAAAATACATAAGAGCTATTTTTTACATTTAAGTTTTGAAAAATGAATTACATCAAGTATTTTTAGAATAGTTTTTTTCGCAAAAATTTATTAAAATATTTGTAAAATGAAACCCCAGTAAATATAGCTTAAGAGAGTATTGCATTAATTAAATATGTATCGTACTAAATTTATTATTTTACTTACTTACAACGAATGACTAACAACTTATAAGTTAAAGTAGTTCCAATAAAATTAGGAAAATAATAATCTTAAATATTTTTTCAAATTTGGAACCTAAATGGTAACTAAATTAGAAAGCATTCACAATAAATTCGAATTAAAAACTTTTCCTTTTTAAATACATATATTTTTATTTAATCATAATTTAATATATTTATACTTTAAGATCAACTATTTAAAAAAAATAGGATGCAATGCCAATCTTAACTAAAAACTTTAGCAGTAAAACATTCAATTTCTCACAATGTATTAAATTTCCATTAATCTGACACACAATTTACTACTACAAAAGTTTTAATAATATGAACAATTATAAAAATTTTTTTAAAATATGACAAGTTCAAAAAAAATAATAAATAACCGGTATATATGTAAAAACACTAATTTTAACCATTGGTTTATTTATGGCGTCCCTTACTTATTTTGGTATTTTGGTAGATGATTTCGAAAACTATTAGTCTTGAGATATCTCGTCTTACCTGCATCTCTTTCAGGAAGTCCGGAAAAAATTCTTAAGCAACTACTTGGAGCTGAGATCAGCGGAATTCAATCTGGAAATATACCAGATTTATCGTTATCAAATTACTTGCTCCGTTAAGCGTTTAGCAATGGATTCATTACAGAATGGCATTCTCTTTTGAGACGAATATGTACAATGTAGTGGGAGTACGAATTTTTTTTTTTCGGTGACCACAACTATATTCTAAACAATTATGGGATAAGGCGTACTCGGTTTTCTCATAAATATCAGCAAATACTTTTAATAATGGATAAGATGGTCGAAAGTCTAAAGTCTAAAAAATTCTGGATTTGAAAACTAAATCATAAAAATATTTGTTTATCTTCCGTTCCCTTAACAATGATTTAAAAAATTTAGAAGTTTAAATCAAAATTTTGATATTTGTTAATGTGTATTAATTTGAACAAATGCTAATATAGCCATATAACACAATAAAATTTCTTATTGAAAATTTATTTACGTCATCGTATAAGAGTGTTGTCAAACATAACCTTTAGAGTTATAGAAATCCAATTCCAAAGTTATTATACACCTATTATGAATATCTGTTGTGTAGAGAAGAATTTCCATATAAAATCTGTTAATGAAATGTATTTTAATATTTGTTAAAAAAAAAAAAATTTCGAAACTAAAAATTTTCATCGTGATATTTTTAAATTAGCATCAGAAAATTTTTTTATTACATATACATTTCTGTCCTTAATAATAGTTTATATTTAAGTTAAATTAACAAAATTATATTTAAGTTATATTAACAAAAAAAATTTTTTTAACAACTTTGATTTTAAGAATATTTTTATTTGGTCATTTATAATTAAAATTAACGAAATTTGATGAAACTTTGATAAAAAAATTTCTTTTTGCTAAGAGCTTCTGAATGATAAAATAATAGACTTGCCATGGTCAGTTGAATTAGTACTCCGGGTTGCGAGTAAAATTTTCATTTTAGTAAGTAATTTACGAAATTTCGATACTAGAGTAAATGTATTTTTAATTCTATTAAAGTGAATCCATTTTCTAAATTTATTTTTAATAATAATTGTTTAAACTTATACTTTTTTAATCAGAGAAGTGCTTATTTTAGATTTTATCTTAGAATTTTTTGAGAGTTTGCAAAAAATATAGAATTTTCCAATCCAAATAAGTATTTCGACTTCAATATTTTGCTTCTGAATTTATAAGTTCTGTTTTACATTTGATGACAAATGTTTTCAGCAGTACTAAAAAAGCTATATTCTGAGAATTTAAATGTAGGTCTTGATCCAAAGCCCACAACCAAAAACTGTGAGCTCATGCCATGTGCTCATCATGAGATTAATATTTTGATAAACTTGAAGTTTAATGATATACTAATTTTTGTATACTATTTTTTTTGAATTAGATTAAAAAAGTATTTTATCTTCAGTTAACGGAGGTTTTCTAACAGCGATACCTACTTTCTAACCTACTCTTAAGCTCTCAGAAATTCTTGGCCTTGGCACAAGATATCCTTTATAAATAAGAAATTGAGAGGGAATTTGTAATCTTAAAATAGGATAGGTCCTCATAATTTTGAGGAGAAACACTGAGCAGAAGACTTCCAAACTTGTCCTGCATCCTCTATTTCACCATTTCATTTGGAGGACATTGCGACGTGAACCCCCACCATTAGCGAACACGAAAACCATTTTAATGGTTCTGTAAGGAACTGAACTCCAGTTGCAAAAACGACGCCTTATCCAATTAAGCTACAGTGACCAATAAAATCTAATATTAAGTTTACTAAATATTGGATTCTTTCGCTTCCATATATATTTCCTCGCATCTATACCAATATAAGCTACTTCAAAAAGAAGATATCTTTAATGTAGGTTTCAGTAAATTGTAATCGAAGCTTCTGTTTGTGCTTCACTAAAACATATTTTACCCTAGAAAATTATGCTTCTTTAAAAGACTTCCAACAATTTCTGCATAAGCATAATTTCTAAATCTCTGTTGCACTTCTCAGTTTAGTTTGAATGGAATGGTTTTATAATTTTTGTAAGTTTTTAAATTTCATTATATCTTTTGCACAGAGTGGAAATTAAAAAACAGCAAGTACGTACATTTTTATAAATAAATGTTTTTCATTGTAATTCAAAATATTGCTATGAATTCAAAATTTACACACCTTTAATATTTTAGTCGTTAGTTTCTTTCATGACCAAATAATGAACTACATGTTTTTTTTTAAATATGAAAGAAATCGCACTGATATTTTTTACCTATGTTAACAGCATAGTTCTTAAAAAATATAAATTCTGAATTTCATGTTCTTACTTAAATTAGGTTTGAAATCTTGTCATGAATCTTGTTTGCTGGAATTTCCTTACATTTATTTCTGCAGTGACTCAATACAATTACATTTTTAAAAAATTTTAAAACAGCTCATTAACATTATTCGGTCTTAAACTTTAAAACAAAGCTAACTCGAAACGACTGTTTATACACGAAGCACTATATAAAAAGAATGTTTCCTTTCGAATAAATAATTTTTTTCTGACTGAAAAAAAAAAGTTTCTTATACCATAATACACTCTTGATATCTCTTCACCTTCTTCGTAGACGTTTATCAAGTGTTCATGTGAAAAATCTTTCTTTACTCTTACCTTTCTTTACCGTAAGTATAACCTAACGCTTCTTTGTCGCTGTGGTGACTTTAAGGTATCCCTTTGTGAAAAGGTGACTATTTCGTAAGAGTAATGTCACAAAGGAGTATCTATAACTTATAAATATATTTTCTCCCACACAAATCATAACACATTTTAAAATACTACAGCAATTTGTTTTGTTAGTTTTTGTAAGTGTGTCGCATTATTTTATAATATTTACCTTTTCCTGAGACAGTTAAAAAATACAGATCTAATAAAGCTTTCTTTGTTTAAATTATTAATGAAGTTTCCTTCAAAATTAATGCTATGTGGATACTTGACAATTTTATATTAAAATTGAAAATTTGATTTTAATTTTTATATTTATGGGCTAATTCTAAATACGTATTAATTATACCCGGAAAATTTTTAAGCCTATCAGTTTGATAAAACAAAAGAAAACATTTTTAAACACAAAAATATATTTTAAATTAATCTTTTCTTACATATGGGATTTTTAACATTTTATAAACTGAATGGTTTATATAAGAAGAAAATGTAGATAAAAATTTTTCTTCATAGAAGTAATTGAACCTGAAGCATTTTAACCAGAATTTCTGCATTTATATTCTATAAGCTTGCAATAGAAAGTCTTAATTAATGTACAGAAAATAAGTCATCAATTTAAAACTAATATATATAACTAATGTATATATATATATAACTTATTTTTTATACTCTATAATATATAACTTATTTTTTCTAGAAAAATTTTTATTATGTAAGTTCTCATGAAGATTGCATATTGCCTTTCTAATTTTTATCAAGTTATATAGTTTTAATTATTAAATAAATATATTTTTAGAAAAATTTAGAACATAGCATGACGTTAATAAGCAATTAAACTTCTCAGGTAATATTCGTATTTCTATTTAAGATGAGTTTAAAATAGTTTTGTATGAGTAACTTTAAATTCAATTAATTGGTATTAAAAAAGTATTTATAAAAAATTTTGACACAGCTTATATCAATATTGTTTCTCTTAACAATACAGCATACTAATAAAGGATTGACTCAAAATTTGGTATTTATTTTATAAACTAATGCTTGAGACATTTCTAAAATTATTTATAACAATTTTTATAAGGCTCATTTACAGTTTATGAAAACAATAATTTAAAGATATAAAGATATTTATTATAATCGATAATAGCAAAATATCGATATTTGTTTTATAGTGCATTTATTATATAAATATACTGTAGAATAATTTAACTATAAAATTAATAAAAATATAAATATAAGTATAAAATAATTAAATATAAAATTAATAATTTATATATTTTATAAATATCAAATTTTATTTTATAGATATTTAATATCTATATATCAAATATTTAAAATATTAAAATTGTGAGGTCACTCTGTGAAACTCAAAAGCAAATTTTTTTCAAAGATAAATACAAATGAAATACATGAAAGTTAAATTCAAGTGTATTTGACTCGTATGTTTCACAAAATAATTTTCGAGAACTCCTTTGTTACATTATTTTTTTCAGCCTTATATTCAACCTTTTTCAGTAAATTCAAGAGAACTTTAGATACTGTTCTTCGTCATTATTTGAAAACTCACAAACTAAATAAAATTTCATTTTTAACGTCTGAACTATGTGACAAATAAGTGTATTTATGTTGAACGGAATTACCCTTAAAATCACTAACTTTATGAGTCATTCAAAAGAGTTATTTTATATATAATTATTTCACAAATTTTCTTTAATTAAAACACATAATTATTTTCTCGTGTCCTTTATTCAAAATTTTATCTCCTCAAAACAGCGTTTAAAAATATGCGCTTCTCATCAAGACTTCATGCTCCTTCTGCTAATAAGGACAATCTGTCTTTCCTAAAACGACCGGAATAAAAATTTGTCACTGAATTTCAGGTTTTTCTTTTATGTTAAAATCGATTTTAATAACTATATTTAGTTTGGAAAGTTTTAAATTACCCAAAATTTACTTGCATCATGCTTAATATATTGGTTCTTACTATAATCTCTGGAATAAACTTGTGCAAATAACTACAATAAAATATTAATTTATAATATTTCTTTATTCCATTAAATTAGTAAATACCATATTTTATCAATAATAATCAAACATTTTACATATAGTATTCCTGTTACTTTCATGTCGATAGTTTACATTAATTGTATTTGTTAAAAAATAATAAATGTTCAGTACATCTCATTGTTCATCAATATTTCAAATGTTTTCATTGCACTTTAATGCTAATAAAAATTTAATTACAAAATCATAATTTTAAAAGGATCGCAAAATAAATTTTGAATAAAAGAGCTATATAAAAAGGGGTCTCACAAATTTTAATTTGATAATAAGTAAAATAATAAGGGATATCATAGCAAATAACTAACATGAATCATTAATTGCCAAGATAAAAATTGTAATTATAAAGGCGACGTAAATAAACATCAACTTCATAATTTTTTTAAATATAAATATTTCTTATCAAATTAAGTGTCACTCTATATTTTATAACATGACCAAAAATTAATTTGTTCACAATATTTTAAATATTTTTAATCAAAATATATTCCTCTCTCTAAACGCTTTATTATTAAAAATAATATCTCACATAATTAATATTTTTCTTTTAGTTTGAATTAAATGTTTGTAATTTTTTTATTCTGCCAAATAAATTTTCCTTGTTTAGTGCAAGCTTTTAAGGATATATATCCCCATTTAGAATTTTAACCAATTTGACCACGACTATATAAATTTTACGTACATTGTTCCCCATGTTTGACGTAAATTATTTGCTTGTTCAACATATAATAAACTTCTTTTAAAGAGCTATTTCTTAATAAAAAAAAAAGAATATTTTAAAAACCTCTTGCTCAATGAGTATTTTAAGTCAGAAAGAGTTGAATAGTATAAATTTTTCTCTAATTCATTATGTATTTAGTTGTTATAAAATTGCATAGCCTGAACTATTGATTCATCTAGAATACAGAAAATTTGTAGATACCATTAACAGGAAATTTTTAATCTTTAAAGAAATTGCATATTTAATTTTCCATAAATTTCCTGTAAATGATTGTTAAAACGAAACAACATATATATGTACGTAATTTTACGATTGTTGTTATATAATTAGTATGTATTATATAAGTATGCGTTATAAGTATGAATGGACGTCATAAGTATCACATATAATAAACCCTTATGATTTTAAACTACATTTTTAGATTTAAGTATAGTATCCATATAATAAGCACCATTTTCTTTATTTAAAAATCTGATAGATACATTTTGGATCCTCTTATCTTTTGAAATCATTTATTCAAACAATTTTTCAAGGTATTGAAACAACGATATGCTGAATATGGTAAGCGATATGGGTAATGAGAAGTATGTGGGGAGAAAACACTTGAGAGAATAAACAGTTTGGAAACAGTATTGGTTAAATTTAGCGTGTGTCCACAAGAATGTTATTTTGGATTTTTGAGAATGCAAGATATTGGAATGTATTTGTGGAAAAATTATTCAGATGTTTATATTAGTCATTTGATTTGGTCATTTGGAGCCATCACTTTCAAGTGAAATTTGTGTGATTTGATAAATAATGCTAACTTTCTTCGTAAGACAATTGATTAACCATTCTTTTTAGTTGTAAATATGGATTCAACCAAATGAGGAACAACACAGCATTCATTTCAAAGGCAAAATCATTCACTTTGTAAGAGAAAATGGAAATCTTACAGTAAAAAAGGATGTTGGGCATTATATTATTATTCTGTGAAAGTTTTATATATTGAAACGGCGTATGTTTACTTATTTGATACTGAGAGAAAAGAATCCGAATGTAAGTGAAAATTTCAAGCATTTAATATTTTGTGCAGTTCATTTATGATATGGAAAAAGGTCTACTAAACAACTCAAAACTTTCTGTCTAAGACTCCTTAATGAACAACAATAAACTGATAAGTTTCCAGAAATATATTATTATTCTATGAAAGTATAAAGAAGTTATTATCTGTCACATACCGATAAAAACGATGAAATTTGAATATATGTCGTGATAAGAAATAAAGCAACTGATTTGCAAATGCAAAAATGCTTCACACAAAAACAACATACTCTAACCTCTCCTTAATGGTACTCTGTTTAGTGAATGATGCAAAATTAAAATCCATGATTTTCTAAAGAAGACGGTGATGATATGAAATTTCTCAAAAGAATAATTTTTTATGTTCATGATAAAGGATGAATCAACTGAAGCGGTGTAAGGTTATGAATAAAAAGTGTCTGGGAAAAGAGTTCTAGTGATCTCTTAGATAAGACAAAAAATTAAAATACTTAAAATATATGGAAATTACTCCAAATAGATTAATGTCTTAAATTCAGTCTTGAGCATAAAAATGCTATTTAAAGAAATTTGAAATGTCAGTTGAATAAGTGGAGGGAAGAAGGGGAAGAGGTATTTACACAAAAAAAGAAAATGAATGCATCTTATAAGCCATGGGAAGACGAATCAGAACTCAAGGATGCTCCTGAAGAAACAACTGGAGTTATAATGAATACTTTATTCATCTTCACCCATATAAAAGTATTTTAGGTTCTAATATATGTAAAATTTTATTACATATTAATAACTAAAAAATTAGTATTAATAAATATTGTAATTGATAAACAGAATATAGTTTTTTAACCTCATGTCTTCTTATTTTTAATTTTTTCATTTTAATAGATAGCGTATGAAACCTACTTACGGATTTCGCTTTCATTTTTTAAATTAAATTTTAGTCAGTTTATGTATACATTAATTAAATATTTTTGAATATAAGTTGCCCATATTATAAATCCTTAATAGAAAATATGGTTTGAATAATATTATGAAATCTGAGAATGCATTTTGGAAATTATGAACTAAATTATATACAAGTTACGATATAACATGTAAAGTATAATTACATTTCATTTATTAAAAAATTATACAAATAAATTATAACTTATTTAAAATATTACTTTTACTAATGAGTTTGCAAAAATATTTTGCTTGTAATCTGAAATGCTAATTAATATGTAATTAGAAAACCAAACCATCCAATAAATTTTTGTTGTTTTAATCCTAAATAATTTTATATAATTTTTAGGTTATTTTGTTCTGCATAAAAATTTTAATTTAAAATTTCGAAATGTTAATTTTCTTGCTTTTATCAGTATGGTGAGAAGAAACTTTCCAAATATGATAAGTAATCTCAAAGAATAACTTAACTCCATGTCGAAAAATATTTCAAATATATATAAATAAAAAATTTTATAAATTTATATAATAGTTATAATTTAGAACATATTTTAAAAACTAATAAAATACAGGTCATTAAAAGATTTTTAATCAATTTTTCAGCTTTGCATAAATATTCCCGACAATCTTACAAATCCATGTTATTTTCAGTAAAAACTTTAAAAACGAAGCTATACTTTGGAATAATAAAGCTATACTTGTTCATGAATTCTTCAAATCACAATACAATTTTATAATAAATATTAGAGAAATAACATAAACCTAAAAGAAACTCTAAAAGATAAATTTATTTTGTAAAAAGATAATTGCCGTATTATTAATCAAAACAGATAATGCTAGATTTAATAGAAGAAGTTGCTTCTGAATCTGTCTTTTAAAATAGCCTTCTCTTATTTGCTAATATTGGGATCAGGAAACCGAAAATATCAAGTCAAATGCTCTGCAATTAATGTCTAAAACAGACAAACTTATCTGAATGAGTAAGAAAATAATATAAAAAAACGTCACACCATTTTCTTGAAAAAGAAATAATGAAAAATGCAGATAATAAAGCTCTAAGATATCAATATTCATCATAGGTATTACCATGAGTTCTTACTTTTAAATATACAGTGAAAAATTTAAAAAAAAATTCAGTTCATTATTCCCATAGAGATATATTTACTTCTTTATATAGCAACATAATATGGCCTGGTCGTAGGTTTTAATCGGTGTTTTCCAGAAGTTCAAGTTTTGGAGAAGAATCCAGTAGAACCTTTTTCAGCTATCAATCAACAAAGATTTATGGTTGCAGCATTACACAAGACTAACTTTCATATTTACATATACTCTAAAATCTTTTGGTATTGTAGGTTGATATATTTCTTGTGAAGTTTTATAATAATAAATATCATATTCTGCAAGAAACATAGGTTAAATTCTGAAAATCATTTTGAATAAAGCAGCAATTGATTTCTTAAATATATTAATTACTTAAGCGCATTAATTAAAGAAGCATAATAGTTACTTAAACGTTCAGAAATGTTTCCCTTAAATTTATCGGACAGTTAAATTCTTATGTGCTTATAAAGCTTATATCTTATAAAGATTTAATATGCTAGAATCATGTTAGTAATTTTATCAGTGAAAAAACTCGTAGCATTCTGGGAACAAACTGAAAAAATAATAAACTCCATTTCTGACAATAAGATGAATGATTAAAAACTATGGTTACAATTTCATTACCTAGCTGTATATCCAGTAATATATTTTACATATTGTATATATATTAGTTGTTCATTATTTAACTAATACTAACTTTAATGAAATGAAAGTCAGGTTAGAAATTTTTCATTGCAATAATTCATAATTAAAAGAAAGCATGAAAGAAATGAATGGGGTCTGTAAAAGTAAAATTCTCTCCAAATATTTTGTAAGTACTGATAATAAATGAAATCATTTTATAAACTTGATTGCACTGGAATTCATACAATTTTGATGTTTACCATCAAAAATATGTTTAGCATGTCAAATTAATAAAAGTAATGAGTAAATGGATTGGAAACGAGGGAATTATACTAATATTCAGTGACATTGTTATTACTGTATTTCTTTCATAATCAATTCACATTATTTTAAGTACACGAAATATAAATTTCTCTTTTAAAGAAGATTTCTATTATAATATGTCAAAAAATACCAGCAATATTTAAAAAAATTTCGTATTTTCTAATTGCATTATAAAAAAGGTGGTCACTCCCAGGATATATCTATTTTTTTTTTCTTTTTGTCTTGTGTCAGCTAGGCTTATAATATAGGGTGCGCTGCTCCACTTTTTCATACTGAACCATATTTGGTGTGGAGTCCGACTGCTTCAGTACACACATGCCATAGGGTCCCGTTTATAGGGTAGGCAACCATTCACACCTCATTCATACACAGAAAGGAATAAAACAGGATAGATAGAGGGAGAAAGTTCATCCATGCCCGAACCGGGATTCGAACACAAAACCTCTCTATCCGCAGTCAAGCACTCTGACCACTAGGCATTAAAAAAGCATAGTAATTACTTAAACGTTCAGAAATTTTTCAGGTCGGAGATATATCTATTGTGCTTTAATTTTAAAACTAGCAATATTCCAACTTCCGTTGCTTTACTTTTGCTTACATAAAAAGCGAAAATTTACCGCGGAATGAGAGGTAACAGCAAACAATGTTGTAATATTAGAAATATTCCGCTAAAAATACTTTACTTTGTATACAAATAATCAGTTTTGAGATAATCTCAACATTTTTAAAATTATACAATTATTAATTAATTCGAAAGAGATATTGTGTTTACCTTGCACTATATTTAAAATCCTTAATTTTTTCTCAAAGGCGAGACGTAATACTTTTTTAAAATATTAAATTAAATCGTGATCTTATCTTCCTTTAGATATTCATCTAGCGTTCATTAAAGAGAAAATGTGACGTTCAGAAGATGGTATTTTTGAGACATAGTTTAAAAATAAAGTATGTGAAGCTGCTTTTTTGCATTAATTTTAATAGTACAACTAAATGTGAAAGGATTAAGTGTTTTGCAATTTCTATCCGTTATTCAGATAGGAAATTTTATATCATGAACGCTTTAATTATTTCATAATCATACTTATCTTTTTACCTGTAAATGACAAAAAATAAATGAGAAACTCGAAAGCGGAAATTACAGTTTTAATCTTGCTAGATATCTCTATATTGTATTTCAGTTTTCATTTTCTTATTTTCTCTTACAAAATTTTAATAAAGGGAAAAATTTTATTTGAATTATCTTGCGTTTTCAAAAGAGAATTATGTTATTAATATTTCAGATATATAAAAAGCATAACTTGCTATTTTCTATTTTTTCATTAATATTCTTTTTGTTTAAGGAAACATTTACGAAAATCATTCAATTTATTTTAAGTTCACTATTTTGAGTAAAGGTTTATGAACATTCTGCTGTTTAGTGATATTTAGCTCATTTGATTTGAACAAATAATGTGAAACTATATAAATTTATTAATTTGATTTCTATGTAAATATATATATTTATCTGTGTGTGTATAATACACATGAGCGTATATATTTTATCTTAAATTATGAAAATCAGCACCACTAATTTCTAACTTTTGAATGAATGCATTTCTCACGCAATGTTTTTGTCATAGTCATTTGAGATTCTGTTAAAATACTTAAAACTAGAAGAAGCTGAAAAACTTAAATTTACCTTATTTTAACATAAATTTTGCGTACGGTAGTTTTATTTTTTAACATGTTACTATTATTATTTAAATAATAATTAAGTATTAATTACTTCGGCAATTAAAAAATAATACATAATTAATTTTTACAAGAAATTTCAATTTAGGTCCATCGTGAGCAATTAACTGATGAAAGTTTATTTATTTTCATATTCTTCTTTACAATTTTTGCTTTGTATTTCTGTGTTAATATCCAAAACATTAAAAATTATAGAGAATGAAAGACTTTATGTCAAAATATAATATTTTGCAACTTTTATTATATCACAGATTCAGCATATCTACTTCTAGTTTACCAAATATCCGTATATTGTAACCACAAATGCACAGATAAGCGCATTCTGACAAACGTTTAGCAAATATAAGAAAGCTGTTATATCAATGAAAAACGCACAGTTAAGTACAGTTTTATATAAACAAATAATATTAAATATGCATGGCTATAATCCGGAAAGAAATTTCGAAACGAGAATTTTCTAGGCGCTTAAGAACAGAAAAAAAATTGTTTTCAGTAAATTAAGGAATGAAAACTTAATTTTGTGCTTAGGCTCCTTCCCAAAGCTGTTTTTGGCCTTAAGCAGAATTCAATGCCTTGTAACAATAGAATAATATTTTTCAGTCAAAAGATTTTCTTATAAGTTTATAGAATTGTGAAGTATCTCGAGAAAAATATAAGATTATGTTTTGTTTAATATTCGTCTTTTATAATATATACTAGTCCCCTCCAACAATATATATTTCTAATATTAGTGTTACCAGATTAAGGTACTTAACAGGAAATTTAAAACTATTCTATAAGTGATTTAGCTATATTTCCGCAACTTGAGTTGAAAATATTTCAATATTTTTCTGTAAAACTATTTATTAATTACATTCACACATATCTTTTAAAACCAATTAAATTGCATTTATACTCTAAATTTTTTTTAATTATTTTAAGCTTTCTACAAATAATTTATCTTACAATTCATCTTAACTTCGCACATATTCTATTAAAAACTATTTAATACGTCACTTTATAATTCAATTTAATATCACATTTTATTAGGTTTTTTTTTATCAGTTTTTTGTAAATTGCTTAATTTATTTTGTGAGGCTTACTTTTTACACTCCATACTTACTCAAATATGGTAACAGAAAATAATATAATCCCTGTATAAAATTTCTATTAGAGTTTAATTCTTGACTTGATCCTCTTCCATGAAATAAAAAATATTTCCACTTAAAACTAAAATAAAACAATGCTTGCTTGGGATTTGATTATTTCTTTTATACTAGGTAAACTCAAGACGCTTAATGTTATTTTTTTCTTTCATAAAATCGTACTGTTTTTACTGGAAGTAATATCAAATGCGGAAAATTATTTTTTTATATAAAAGGTAAAGGAATTACATAAATTTTTTTATGAAAAGTAAGGCAGTTAATAGCCACAGCCTTTGAGATATTTAAGATATGTTTTTTTGAAATGTGTTCAACTTATCTGATGCTACCTTTTCTTCCTCATGTTTTTCATCATCTACATTTCTCAAAGCATTACCTGATAAATAAACAAAATGCGAAAGTTAAAGTCAACATACTACCATCTCTTATGAAACTTATCATTTTTTAATAATTAGTAAAATATAAAAATGTGAGTCAAACATGTTTTATTCAAAATGGGATTATTAAGTATATTAAAGAATATTCAGTATTAAAATAATATAGTTAATTATTATATTCCTATTTTACACATAAAAAGTCCTTTCTTGAATTTTAAATCAGATTATGAATATAATGGTCTGAAGTTTTATATATATATATATATATATATATATATATATATATATATATATATATATATATATATATATATATATATATATATATATATATATATATAGATTGATAGATAGATATAGATATATAATTTAACAATTTAACTTTATTCATATAATAATTAAAACTAAAACTGAATATAATTCACACGTAAGTTTGATTTTACAGCTTATTATACTTATTGATGATCAGATTGAAAGTTTATTTGGATAACGAATGGAGGGTACCACATAGACTTTATTTTCATGCTTCTTAAAGTTCTGAATTCTAAACGAGCTTCGATTTTTAAATCATAAACAAGATAAACATAACAAACTGACGGGTAGTAACATTCTTGAATGATTTGATTTATATAAACAAGAGACACTTTAAATTAGGTTATCGCTTTTAGATTGTATCTTTGGTTGATTTCTTTTTCAGCCTTGTTTTCCATTGTTTGATTTTATATAATTTGCTCTGTAGTTTCTGTTTGTAAAGTAAGTTGCACCCATCGATTGAATTGATGAAATGCAACAGATATAATATGCTTTCTCATAAACTATTGTTAGTTTTCTCAGTGTTTCAATATTTCTTTTGAATAAATCCTCCTTAAATATGAAAAAGAGAGCTCAAAAACGCATTTTGATAAAGCTCTCTCGTGGCTCATGAAATATGATGTCTGAAATTCCTAACAGCTCTCATGAGTATGAAAATGGTACTGAAATATGGAAAATTTCCACTCGCCTCGATGTGGTAAGATGCAAGACATTTCATCAGGGGTCAATTTAATAGTTGATCTTTATAGCAAATTGATCACATTTTAAATGAATCAGTGCAACTTAATTAAAACAAATGTATTTTTTCAGGTTCTTAAAATTTAAAATTATCATATTATTTATTTTAGGGATTATTTTTCGATACATTTTTTAATTAAGTATTCTTTACTTTTGCATCTTGCTATGCAGAAATTATATTCACATGTTTAAATGATAATCCCAATAGTATTCATTAAAATATTTTATTCAATAGAATCTAACGTAAATTTTTTTTCATAAAAGCCAAAAGAAAGATCTCCATATTTTATTATAAGTAATCTCTTGATTAAATGTCCATGCTCCAGGATGGTTGATAAAAAATGCATAAAAATATCGATTTTCTTATCAACATGATAAATCACGCAAAAATGAATTTTCCCTATTAACCACACATTACTTTACACTGATATACTTTAATTGATTAGTAATGTTTTCAATAGTTTTCTAAAAGTCTTCCACAACTTTATTCCAGTTAACTGTATCACATCAGTTAACTAAATTATATACATCAGTTAATTGTGTGTTATTAACAACAACTTGTATAAAACTTCACTAGCAATTGAAAATATTGAAACAATTATTTCTCTTACATTCGATTTAATTTTATGCGTCAAGTATTCGAAGAGATATTTTTTTAAATAAAATTCACTGTACAAAAAAATGTTTTTTTAACATATATACGTTAATTGTAGTTATTAAATACATTTCAAACCTTAAGAAAGAAGAAAATTTTAAAAAATCATGTAAAAATTCAACATAAAATAGCTTTAAACTACTTTTTATCAGATAATGCAAAAGAAAGCAACTTTAATTTTTGGAAAAATAATTTTTCGAATGTAATTCACTTAAATATAATTTTTAAAATCAACGCATGGCATAAAGAGCAGAAAAAAAAGCCATTGTTAAAGATGAGGATGATTAGTGTAACTATTAACACACATTTATTTTTGTACCAGCAGACCAAATATGATTTATAGAATATTAGCCAGCATACCAGACATGATATGTAAATCATCTTTTTTATAAAACCTGTTGCCAGTATAAAATGATGCATTTTACATATAAACGAAAGCATAGAGAATTAAAAATTAAAACAAATGAAATAAATGCCTTTAATTTTATTAAATATACTTTCGTTTGTTCCCTATAAGTTATAAATAGAAAATATGTTTGAGTTTAATACTTCAATTTCATTTTTTTACTCTGTTTAGAATTCACCTAATAAAACTAAGCTAAAATTTCATTAGTTTAACCACTCTTTTAGATTCGTAAGGGAATCTGAAAATCAATAAAAAAAATTTTAATCAATTTTTTTGAATTCCACATTTTGATTATTCGGCACATATTGGTCACCTAAAAAAATAAACAAGCACGTTATAATTTAATTATAAAAATTTTTCTTTGAAGAACTAATTTGATTTTTTATCAGTATTTTTTTAATCTAAGTAATTTTTAATTATAGTTAGATAAGAAAGTCTTGTCTTAATATCAGAGAAATTCTTTAAGTTCCGAGAAAGCATTGTGCATCTTTAAAGAACAAAAGCAGTACCAAAAGCCATTTTATGTGGTTTATTCCATAAAAAGGGACATAATAGTTTAATGATTGCTGGTATAAGAGGATGTTTATTATTTTAGACAATATGAAGTCTTTTTCAGTGATTTTTATATTAAACCAACTGACAAAATGAATAAAATACTGAACTATCCATAAAAAGACTGAGCAATTTTTTAAATTATAATAAGCAAATTATATGAGAAAGTCTTAATTAAGAGATAAAATAAGTATTTATATAAAAGTAACCTGTTAAAAACATTAGGAGACAAACCCATATAACTACTGAAGTTTCCATTTAATTGCTGGGAACAAGAATTTAAGAAATAATATAAAAATTATTATGTGTAATTTGAAATATATTCTCTCTTTTACTCTCTTACAGTATAATATTTAGTTAAACCATTAGTTACAATATTTCTAGTTATAAAGAGAATGAAAGTAATATGATCAAGAATAATTGGTGAAAGAAAGTGATTTACATAACGGGCAGAATCTGTGTGTGTGTTTGGTATAATGGGCTATCATGGAGAGTATCATGTTGTAATGAACTATCATATTTCTCAACATCAATACCATCTCAGGGAAACATTTGATAACTAAAGAAGGTAATTATAAATATTATGATTAATTAGACAGTATGACTACCACAGGTAACACTTCACTCTGAGTATTTCTGAGTTTTAATTAAAATATTTGGGAATCACATTTCTCTAATCTAACTCTCTTCCCAACTTGACTTGGATATGCCCGGTCTCAAAAGCCAAGTCACTGAAATTGGATTGTTCTTTGCTTCCCTATAGATATTGAGTTAATAAAAACGAGTGCAAGCTAAAATTTTTGTGCTGTATTTGTCACTAATGAAGACTAATACATGGTGCATTCATTACCATGTTTATTTCTACTACTTGATCTGTATATGTATAAGGTAAACAAGAAAGTTCTTGCCATTTTCACTGCCGTAGAATGAAGTAAGAATAAATATACAAATTAGTGTATGACGGGGTTGAGACATCGGTCAGTAGAGAGTAGGAATATTAGTCGTTATAAAATCAAGTCCACCACGCACATTCATCAATTTCAGCTCGTACAGTAGTGAAGAGAAATGGACGTGTCGAAGGAGCTCGTTCAGTGTTGTTTGTTTTATGACTTTGAAGTGGGCTTATCCACTGCTGCATCAAGTTGCTGAATATGTCAAACATTTGGAGATAGTGCTATTAATGTACCCACGGGAAGGAATTGGTTTGACAAATTCAGGTCGAGCTGCTACCAACAGTTACTTTTGACCTGTACTCGCAGCATATTGAACATGTGCAACAGGCATCGCAACAGAAGAATTCAGCATTGGTTAACAGCAAGGATGCTCTAGTCTTGGCCGATAATACGGGCCGCATGTCCCGCGGAAGGCCAGGAATACCATACAGCGACTTGGTTGGGAGACTTCGTGTAATGCTCTTTACTTACCAGAACTCGCATCATCAGATTACCACCTTTTCCATTCTCTGCACAATGATCTTCGTTCTTCTTCGTCACCAATGAAGCAGACTTGCGCTAAGGTCTCACGAGTTTCTTTGTGTCCCAAACTCCGAGTTTTATCGCTAGGGAATTACGCAACTGGAGACACATAGGCAGAAGGTGTTAGATGCCGATTATGGTTACTTCTAGGATAAACAATCGACTACAGTTTAAGTAGGTCATATTCTTTTGGGCATTAAATACAGTAAAACTTCTTTGTTTACCTTGTAAATGACTTTCAACTATCTGGTATGCAAATTCTCTTCAATGAATTATTTCACCCATTTATTAGAATAAATTTCATAAATTTTCGCAGGCTTTGTTATATTATTTCCGCAAATCTGTTATAAATTTGCAAGTATCTGCAAATATTTATATATATATATATATATATATATATATATATATATATATATATATATATATATATATATATATATATATATATATATATATATATATATATATATATATATATATATATAGTGCTGTTAAAAAATAGGACACTAGGTTTTTTTTTTCAAATAAGCAAAGAACTTTGAATTTTTACAAAATAATTTATTACAACACTTTTAAAAACTTATATTTACAATTACATAACTATTTATTCAACATAAAATAAAAAGCTAATTGCTTATTATAATTAAAAATTAATTTCATTCACATCATAATGTGTGAAAAAGTAGAAGGACAATTCTAAATAATGAAAGTAAAAATTTTATTAATACAGAATTCTTCTGTCATATGCCTTAACTATTTGAAAGACTATTTGCAACTGAATCTCGTAATTATTGTATTTTGGTTTGACAAAAATTGTCCAAAACACAATTCAAAGCTTCTCGAAGTTCGATCAAAGATTCATACTGCTTGCCTCTGGCGTAAACACGCAGAACAGTTACTGACTATATATTTTAAATAATATTGAGGTCTATACTTTTAGAAGGCTATGTCAAAGCCCGAACATTATTTGTTTCAAACCAATTTTTAACGCTATTGTCCGAGTGAATTGATGCTCCTTATTACTGGAGCATCCAATTTTCTCCTTTTAACCATGGTGAAGAAACTCTGAATTTAAAATTTTAATCTAATCTGTGTGTTTTTATCTTTCATCCAGAAACACTAGATTGGTCTTTCCAACGTAGCCAACTGATATCCAAACCATTAATCTGCCTCCTCCTATCTATCAGGTAAAATAAGTTTCTTCTTGTGTACTCAGATATTGCCAATAATAGTGACAACCGTCTTTGCCATCTAATTTGAATTTCTTTTCGTCAAAAAAATAAATAAATAAATAACTGAAGTTCATTCGTAGTTCCAAGACATGTGTTCTTTGACCCACTGTATCTGGTACTCAATATGCCCTTCGTTTCATTTAGGATGGCGCTTTCTTTTCTTGAATATGAACGTATCGTACTTTAAGTAGATGTAAAGTATTCTTATGGTTACATGTGTGAAGCCAGTTGTGGGGTCTTGTGCTTTACCAATGCTTCCACGCGTTTTTTAAAGTTCTTTAAAGATTTTTCCTTGATTACATAGAGTCAATTTTTTAAGTCTGCCAAGTTTTGCTTTCCTTTGACTCTTTAGATTTTTCAAGAATTTAGAAAAAATATCTTGACTGATGTGTAGCTGCTTTGAAATTTATCTTAGATTTTTGCTCACCTCTTTATATGTCACAATTTGGCCTTTTTGAAATTCAATTAAAGGCTTACCCCATGGGCATTTTATCTGTACAAAAATTGAGGATTTTTTCAACAAAGTATATCTTTTGAAAGAAAGACAGTTTAAAGAAACAATGGTTTCAACATATTGAAATGCTACAGATTCTAAAATGAAAATATTTTTGCAGGAGTCCTTCTACTTTTTTAACAGGCCAAAAACTCTTGAGTACTATTTTATAATATTTTCTTAGTGGTAAATAAAACTCATTCGCTGAAAATAAAACAAAAATTAGTTAAATAAAATTTAAAAAAAACAAAATATTCTTTAATTGCGCTAAAATTTAAAGCATAATTTATAAAATATGACTGTCCTTCTACTTTTTTTTCAGCAGCTTTTATATATAAACATTGTACACAGAAAGTAATTTTACACAGAAATTGCAATCTTAAAATTTTAATTTTAATGCTATATGAATTAAACAGAACGTCGCAAGTTATATACATAAAATCAAAGCTATTTATTAATGCATTAAACCAGAACTATTAAGGTAAAATATATCAGCATATTAATAGTGTGAATTCCTATATTAATAGTTTTGTATGAAGGAAAAATCTTTGCTATCATCGAAGAATTCTAACACTACTTATACTCTGTGCTGAAATAAAAAGACACTAAAACCTCAAGACCTAGAACCTTTTAAAATAAGTACTTTTATCGAACATGTTCTCTCACATCAAACATTCTTATTTAATGACTCATAAATTCAATATGAAAATGTGTAATACGCGATAAGCACCTCTGAAACTGAAAATGAAATTACCTGAGTAGCTTTTTATATTCATTCGATATATATACATAGATGGAAGTTTTATTCTTACTGAAGTTACCTTCCTTTGAGCTATTTAAAGCTCATGGCTTAAACTCCTCTAATTTCTTATTTAAATTATTTTGAAAATGAAGAAAACAAATTGTATCATGATTTTTCTTAACGTTTTATTAAAAATTCAAATAACTCGATCAATTAATAGTAATAACAAATTAATGTAGACATTTTAATAATTTGCAATGAATTAATATATTTATAAATCAATCAAAAAATGCCCATCGTCTCTAATTTAGTTTTTGTTTAATTGCTCTCTTTTCCTTTGCTGCAAATAAAAAATACTTAAAATTATTAAATGCCTTTTACAATTGATATTTACTATTGCTCTGGCTGTCTGAATGTACTCACGATTAAGCAACAACATATTTGTCATATTGAGAATTTAAGTGACAACTTTACACTTATGCACTTTTATCATTTCTTTAATTGTTAAAAAATTTGGAACTATTCCAAAAAATAAATCCATTTTCTTAAAGCGCTTTACACAGGATAACCTCAATTAAAATTATGTTACATGAACAATATAAATATTCATAATAAAATTAAATCTCAATTTTTCCATTTTTATATAAATGTTATAATGTTTATTTAAAATGGTGAATATAAATTTATATATCTTGTCGTGTATTCTCTTTGTAACAGTTTCCTGATTTTTTTTCAAATTTGAGTTTTAGCAATTGTAAATTTGTAAGTTACTTCTCATACTGCTGTTTCCCGTGATTTATTAAACTGTTTGAATTGAAATCGTCAGACATATTTTGAACATTTCTTTACTTAGAAGAAGTAAAGTATTAAGATTTTTTACAAATTATTATGAAAATACTTTTGCGAGAGAGAGAGAGAGAAATCCAAAAACTAAAATGCATTCTATTTAAATAACTTTACTTAAAAAATGTGCTTTCAAAAATTATATCATTTTGTAAGAAATACCTCTGTTAATTAAGATGTATAATAAGCTTTTTTTTAACATTTATTGAACATACAATTCTAATTTCCATTTATGAGAAATGCTATATCTAGGTGAATTAACTTTATCTTTTATTTAACTTTATATAAATATGTGTAAATATTTCTTAACATATTTTTGGTATATATTTTTATAATGTAAATTGTGTGCTGTTAAAATATTGTCAAAAATTTATACATTTATGTTAAAATAAAGATTATTACTAAAAAACAAAGTAATTATAACTTTAAAATAAAATTCGAGGAAACAATAAATTAAAAATAAACAAAGATTTGAGACAGTATTTTTTTCATAAGAACTGATGATCAATTTTCCCATATAATATTATTATGATATATTCTCTTTCAGGAAAATACACATTAATTTCCATCCTTTGTTCTGCAGAATAAAAGTTCTTCAGTATCCATATAGTTCAAAGTTTTAAAGCGTACCATAAATGAGTTATTAACATGTAATCTTTATCAAAAGCAAAATGTTTTCAAACTCATGCTCTTTTAATACTCTTTATCGTTCACTGTGTTTTTATCTAGTGATATTATGATTATTCAAAAATTATAAAGGAAGTTTATATCAAATTTTATAAATAAAAATGTTTTAAAAGTAATTGAACAGAAAATTAAGTTGAGAGAGAGAGAGGTTATTCATCTTTTAATCTTAAATAATATGATTTATACTTCCTGGAAGCAAGTTTTACAGTAAACGATGCACATAAAACAAAGTTCCTTAACTGTAACTGAACTTAGTTATTATGTTTCAAAAATTATTTTATAGACTTTTTTTTCAGGAAATTGCTCGAGTCTATTCTTTAATATACGAACCGAGAAAATTTCGCATTATCTAGATAACTTGTACACATTAAAAGTTTCAAAGTACGGCAGTTAAATTCACTACATTTTTCAACTATTATTAGAAGCCATTTGTTTAAAATTGCTAATTACATCTGGAAAAGTAACTTCAGTACCTGTTCAGGAAAGACATTTTGAAATATGTTAACCTGCAACGAGAAATAAAAGGAAAATGAACCTAGTACTAAGAAAAATATAGAAACTATAATGAAATAATATGCCCTTTATATATGTGTTTCAGTTTTTATTTTTAGAAGTTAAAAATATTCAACTCAAACATACAGTTTCTTCATTGTTCAAAAATTTGAATTTAATATATATATATATATATATATATATATATATCCCATATATATAATTGGGATAAAAATAATATTTTTATCCCATAATATGGGATAAAAATATATATATCCCATATATATTTTTATCCCATATATATATATATATATATGGGATAAAAAATTCAATTTGAAAATGAAAAATTTTTTAGAGCAGTAGAAAATTAATAGCAAATAATATGCACAAAGAAATGTACAGAAAATAGCAAAACGCGCTTTGTTTGAGGGCAAACGACAACACATTTTCATTACAAAAAATGCAAAAAGAAGCAACTCGTTATCAATCGACACATTTTTGGGCATTCCTGATTTGCTCTCTTTCAGTCACAATAAACCTATCATTCCTGTCGTAAATTCAGGATACATATTTCACAACACGTTAACTCACAGGAATACTTTATTTTATCTAACAGACTAGAAGCTGTATACGTGATATATGGCATCTCATGAATCAGGTCGTGATTCTTTATCCTTCAATCACATCAATAATGTCACATCTTTTAGAATTTTGAATGATTTATCATGAAATTACATTAGTCGTAATGTTGGTGATTTTCTCCTAGTAGCGTTGTACTCTGAAACAGTACTATCAAATGAGAATGTAAGATTTTTCCATGCGTAAATTCTTGAGAGACTACACCCAATACTCATTGCCATTTTACTGTACCATAAGTTGTTGAAAGCATATGCTGTGACATCCTTTTATTGCACATCCCACCTGAAAATGCCTTGACTGTTGGATCGGGTCACATGGAAGTTCAACAAAATTAATTATCGTCTTCCATGACAAAGCAATCTTAAAAAAAATCTTTACAATTAAGATATATGGGCTGTCTGGAATTGTGCTTATATTTATCGTATAATTGCACCATTTCCCAAGAATGATTAATGAAAAGGATCTCTATAACAGTGATATTGGATTGTTTACAATGGAATTATACTTCCCAAGAAAGTATTTCGCACCATATTTATTTGGGTAGCAGGACATTGTATTTTCCTAGATTACTACACGAAAACTAATTTGAAGTGGTTTTTTGATTACTATTATGGATAATGATCTATTTGCATAGTATTTATGAACCTTTTGCTCAACAAATAAGCATTTCTCTGCTAATTGCTTGTAAACGTTGCTTTCTTGAACGATTTCAGGTCACGCGCCTACAAACCTCTAATTGCACGCCCCCGCTGAGAATTTCATAAAATTTTCGTCATACGTGAAAAGCGCATGCTCTGCATGCATATGCATTTGATTCTTCTACATACATATATGACATACCTATACGTGTCGCTCCTCTTGAAACTCTTGGATATAAATCCGAAGAAATTTATATCATTACTTAAGTAATTTAATATGCATATTATTGTGATTTTTATTCATTATTAAAGGGCCATATGTTAATAGTTATAGCTTAGGAGATACATGTTTAATTTTCCTCACACACAAATTTTTTTTATTCACGTTTCATACAATTCATTCACAATTTCCAAGCTACCAGTTCGTTTATTTAGATGATTATTTATATAGCAAAAGAGCTCATTAATATTACACTAAGTACATACAAAATCTTAAGCATTTGAGAGCTTGATTCCCAATTTGGGTTAAAATGTTCGTAATGCTCTCTTGTCTCATAATGCTCTCAGTCGCACGAACTCTCATGTTCAAAGTTTCTATAGAGTGATAAGCGAAATAAACAAGAAAAACTAAACTATAGAAAAATGATATTAAATTTTAAATAATAAAATATTTAATAATGATATGCGAGACATATTATTATTATTATTATTGTGGACAGAATTATAAATATACAACATTTGTTTTTCTGCAATATAGAAATCTGTATATACAGAATTACAAATGTACACCATTTGTTTTTCTGCAATATAGATAAAATTACATCAATTGTATGCAAATTTATAATTCAAATTTTCGATGTTCTTAAAATCGAGTTAAAATTTGGTCTTTTTACTAAATTTTTTGAAGTTATCGAAAAAATAGAAGGATAAAGTCTTCCATAAGTTAAGGTACAATTGTTTTTTTGTACCTAGTTTGCAAATGAATGCATATCGAAACACAGAATTTGGATTACATTTGCATAAAACAGTAATACATTGATTGGGCATGTATTGATTTTAGAAAAAAGAATAATCACAGTTTTATGTGGTAAAATGTCATAGATACATAACAAAAAGAAGTTTTAATATGGGATACATTCACTCCTATTACTTGAATACATTAGCGTCATCGACTGTCTATGTAGACAATTATTAAGTTATCGATTACTGAAATGAGAACTGAGACCGAACCTAGAGAAATTTGTTTTCCAGTTCTCCTACAAATTTTGAAGAAAGACTTGAACAGCAACCTGTCTTCCAGGACAGTTCCACAATTGCTGTATGGAATTCAAATTTGGAAATCGAACTCGCCATCCCATTCGCTCCAAACCAAGACCCTCAAGATATTCCTTAACATCTACAGTTTGATAAGGATGTACGTTATCATCAGAATGAAATCACTGCCAACTATACTAAAATATGGGCCAACATATGAATCAAGGATCTCATCCCGATTTCTCCCACCAGTCCCAGTTCCTCTCTGGAACGCATGGAGCTCAATGAGCCCATTGAATGAAATCCCTTCCCAAATCATTTTTCCACACCTCAGTAACAGCGTCTTTCCACAGTGTTGGATTAATAGTATCTGATGCTTAGTTTCTTGTATATCAATATAAGTCCTAAATCGCTCTCCCGTGTGAATCTGAACTCGTCTGTAAAAAGTACTGAAGCCATCACTTCTGAGCTAAGAAACGTATTCTCTAGCCCAAGATAATCGGGCCCTTCTCTGTCGTCCGGTGAGGGAAACACACACAATTGGTTGCCCTGTATATAGACCTTCATGGTGTGAAGACGCCTTCACACCATACTAACAGATATTTTCTCCTTTCAGACCGTATTTGCAGACATTTTCTGTAATTCTACAAATGCTTCTTCTCCTCCGCATCCTAAGAGCCATGAAAACAGTCTTCTATAGGTGTTGTAGCACTTGACCGGCGTGGAACATGTTTTCTGGACACACAAGCTTCGGTTTGATATTGATTCCAGAGAGGGCGGACCCTGAAATACACATTAAATGAAATACACATTAAGACACTTAACGGCATCAGCCTGTAACATCCTCATTTCCATCCATCCAACCTCTACTGTAACGAATCGTGCAAATGGCTTCTCTCAGACATTGCGGGACCCCATTGATATTATCAACGAGTATGCTGACAAAAATTGAAAATCAACAAAAGATTACACACTTAATTACAAAAGTCTGATGTTTATAGGTTTTTCTCTCACTCTTATATACCAATTTTTTTCCATCAAAGAGGTTGTAGTAGCGTTTTGGATAAATTTATTCAATTTCATTTTTATCATTCACATAAACTGTAAATTTCTTTATCTTATGGTGAGCTACGAAAACCATGTTGTTCCTTAACTTTTAGAGGCCAGTGTAGCTTAGATACCTCAGTACTATATATTTTTTGTGCAAATTAGTTTCCCTTTTTAAAAAAAATATTTTAGTATTAAATAAAGAGTTTGAAAAATCCAGCAGAGAAATCATGTCACTAAAATATAGATTTTTCAAATAAAATGCATAAAATAAATTGAGGCAAACCTCGCTTTCAACTTTTACATCATTCCCCAAACATAGAAAAAGAGATTAGTCATAGTTAATTTGGGAGTTTTAAAAATTCTTACATCATTTTAATAGTCATTGACTTTAAATTCTTCCTTTTTTGAGATAAGAAGGAGAAAATAGCTTACATAATTCTTAGAAATGAGCAGTAATTAATGAAAATTATCGATTTTTAACTTTGTGCAAGTAAAGAGAATGTCGGTCTTTTCATTCATTCAGAAAGAAAAAAAATCATCTTTAGTCGAGTTTGAATGATCATTTGCTATTTTATGCAGCAAAAACTGTCGAATGGAAAATAAAAGAATTACTGCCATTGTTCATTGCATAATCGAAATTTATATTTTTACTAGTGTTTGGTCCCATTAAAAAAACATTTTATTCTTTATATTTTTAAAAGCTTCAATCTTTGACATATAATTATATGTTTTTGCATGAAGATTCACGGAAGATTTAATTGAAGACATAACAGCTTTGAAAGACTGATTTCTAAATTGAGCCTATTTATTATTTGAATAAGATAAAAAATATTAGATTTGAATAAATAATTTTTTTTTTTTCGATTTGAGAATATTTTCACTTGAATTCTTTTGAACATCATGCTTCAAACTAATGTTTTACAATATTTTTTAATATTCTTATATTTGTTTAAATAAAAAAATATGAAAAGCAAATACACAGAAATTTGTTTTCTGTAAATTATTTATTTTTAATCTTAAGAAAAGAGATATTTTAATATGAAAGTTATACCTACAATCTTTATGACTTTGAGTTTTATGAAGTAAATCATAACACACGGATGTCTATTTTCTATTAAAACCACGTATTAACAATTTTATAAGATTGTCTGAAACATTTCATTTTTCCCAAATTTCCTATAAGCTGAAGAAAATTAAATTTATTTATCCGTTAGATTAATTAAATTAAGAAATCAAATATTCATATCTAATAAATTTTAACTCATAATATACCTAAATATTTCTAGTTTTAAAATAAAGTCAGACTCTTAAAAATTAATAACATATCTTTAATCGGAAAATATTTTGATGAAACAAAGTGGATAACTTGCTATTATAATGAATTTTGAACAATCACGGTGTGTTGACACAATGTCTTTCCATTTCATCAAAATACTTTCAATTTGTATAGATTAATGAATTACTCTACACTATTATTAAATCTCTATTATAAAAATCTATTCTTTCCAGAAACAAATAAAACAGTTTCTGTAATCAAAATTTAACATTTTCGAGAACAACTGTCATTACAAGTATAAATTTTGAATGAAATATAGATTAACTTCTTGTTATGATGTAGATATCTGCTAAAAAAAAAACTTGGAATAATTTAATAAGATGGGGCATTCAATTTCGAAATAAAGTCCTTTCAGCGGTTTTCGTCCACCACTCATGAAGCAAAATAAAGCGAGGACAGCGCTTGATCACATCCAACTCTGTCCTGCTTACTAAATTGAAATGGGCATAAAGGCTCTGACAAGCTGGCGCTCTGTTTATTGTAAGCCTGAGTAGCTGACACATCTCAAAAGGTTGAGGATTCGCTGAAAAGTCCCAGCAGTTCATTTCAAACGGCATCTCGAACTGGCCCTCTTCTAGGCGAGCTGTCACTCACTGTGACGTTTGAAATTGGACCCACCTTTCAAATTGCGCCACTGAAGTGCATAAAAATGGAAAAACAGTAACGTTATTTTATTTTTTTCGTTAAGATCAAAAAGCTTAACGACTTATTAGTTTGTGAGTTCTGAGTTGAAAGAATGACATGGTTTACTTATCAAAAGTAGAGAAATATTTTTCGTTGCAACACTAGTTATTGCATTATTTCACGATATTAGAATTCTAAACCTTAGAATTTAGTTTATAACATTCACGGATAACAAATGAGTTCATAATTAAGAGAATGTATCTTTGGAGAGAAAATTCGAAAATACAATATTAAAAAATATAAGCAATTTAATGCCATAATCAATCATAATTTCTTATTTAAAATTTGCAGTGCAAACATGATTTATAAAACTGAAATTAGTTAGCTTTATATTGCGAATATTTTTTAGCTTTTTATTTCACAGAATGTTTTCAGGAATATTTTTTTATCCAATTCAGATTCTCGTAAAATGCATGTATATTTAATTAAATCCAGTTTATAGCTAAAGTGAGCATTACGGTCACACAGCTCACCAAATGTAAAAAGTCGTCAAAATTTCGTGATTTTTTTTTCACTTGTTAAAGTAATTTCCCAAAAGCAATTAATTACCAAACGTAACAATGAAATGTACCGCCCATGCACAGGCTTGCAATACGAATTTTCGCCTTTTTCATTTTGGATTTTGCTTTGCATGCAGCAGCGTGGGAAATCTAAACCTTTCTTTTATATTTTTGTAATTTGAGTTATCTGAGTATCATGCATTGAAATGGAATCTGTAAAATTACAGGAGGAAAAGATTTAATTATTTTTTATTTTATATATATATATATATATATATATATATATATATATATATATATTATTATCATTATTATTATTAATATTATTATTTTTAAATTTTATTGTATCAATAATTAAACTATATCCTCCTCAGAAACACAACACAATTTTAGAAGAAAAGGTAAAGATTTTATTCTAATTATTTTCTGCAAGCATAGAATTCCTATAGAATCGTATTTTAAGTAATTAAAATTTAGTATTATTAAGTAATTAAGTAAATTATTAAGTAATAAAAATATTTTGATGAAACAAAGTGGATAACTTAATAGCTCAATGCTATTATAATGAATTTTGAACAATCACGGTGTGTTGACACAATGTCTTTCCATTTCATCAAAATACTTTCAATTTATAGATTAATGAATTACTCTACACTATTATTGAATCTCTATTATAAAAATCTAACGAAGCTATCTAATAATAAACGAAGCTACAGAACTGTTCTGCTTTCCAAATTTTTCAGTATTCTTCTTTCTAATATTTTTCCTTTATTCTGCTATATTGAATCCATTAAAGGAAAATTTTAAGCATTTATTCCAGATTTGTTTTCTTAATTTAATAGCTATCGTCGAAATTCTTAAATTTGAGGAATTTCATGCAGCGATATTTTTGTATAAACCATATTTTTCGCCTAAACTAAAGTATAATTTTCAGTGCAAATGTGCGAAGGGATAATATTGCATAAAATTGTTAAGCGAAATTTGAAAACTTTCTTTTGTGTGCTAATGATTTGCAGAATTCTATCCTAAAACTATTGGATTTATTAAAACAATTTTATTAAATATATAAAAAAAAATTCATTTACTTACTCTTAAATTCTTCTTTTATTTATTTTTAACTCGATGTTATTAAATGTAATTTTCTCTCATTAAGATATTTTTATTATTTTTTCTATTTTATTTCCTCATATTTCCTTCAATTTTAATTCTGAAATATTTTTAAATAGAATATTTTAATCAATTCTTAATATACGATTATTGTATTCTTATATAGTGCTAGGCTTAGCAATTTGAAATCAGGTAAAACTCCGATTTCTTATATGGTTGTTATTCTTTACAAACAGTCGATTGGCATCCATTGTCGGTTGCTAATCAAATTCCAATACCCACATCTCCTCCACTTGGCGAAAACATTTTCACCAATTGTCGAGGCTGTGACCGTAATGTTCACTTTAACCCCAGTTTACTTAAGGACTAAAAATAATTTTTAATTACACAGCATTTATTTAATTATCAATCAAGAGATTGCATTTTTCTACTTAATTAGTGAAAACCTTCTAATATCATTGTAGTTGCCTCATAAATTTATGTAAAACCCTTAATCAGCTGCATTTCCCTTAATCAGCTGCATTATAATACACATTCACTTGTTGCATTAAATTTTATATACTGCAAAAATTTCATTTAACAGCAATTACCAGTTTGGGTGCTTGCACAAAACAAAAGCGCATTTAATTAGGGGAGATAATATTAGAATTTTTCCTTTGTTCAGCTGTGTGATTGAGAACTAGGATGAATATGAAGTGGAATGATAAAGAACCTTACAAAACAGTTTAAAAACTACAAATCTGTTTGCCATTTAAAACAGCAATACGTTTAACTGTATAGAAAATATTACAAAAACTTGATGAAACAAATTGCAGTCATGTAAATAAGAACTCAAATTTGCTTAATTATGAATTTACTTAAATTCTGAATTGATTATTTTTCTATTTGAAATTTAAAAAATGCTATTTAATTCAATTATTTAGAACTGTCACAACTTAATAGCACTAATTAGTATTTTAAAGCAAGTATTCAACCAAAATATGGACAGAAAATATGACATTTCTGTAATAGTCTTCCCAAAATTACACATTAGTGAAATTACTAGCCAAGAGAAGGCATTTCGAACTATAAGGTAATTTAAATTGGTGGTGCTACAAGAATGTCTGAATTTTTTATTCTAATGAGTAACAATTTTACGTTGTTATCTGTTGCGTAATGCCACATTCACCTAAATTTTTTAAACAAAACAACTTAACTCATGTGAGATAAAGTAATAATCGAACAACGAAGTAGTATAGCATACTGATTCAAGTTTAACAAATGGCTTGAAACTCTAAATTCTGCAGTAACCTTATGAGAGGAAGCCTTTTGCCATACATTTATTTTTGGTTGATACAAAATATATAAAAATTTGCATTTCCACTACCCTACTAGAAGACAGGATTGATAACATAAATCTCTAATTATCTAGAGTAGAGAGTTTTGTGTTATCAGTCAATATTTAAAGAAAAATATATAAAAGCTTAGAGCAAAGTTCCGGTACTTTCCCAAAAATCTCTCTCACTTGCTAACTATGAGATAGTTTCTGACTTCTAAAAGGGTCATTGTGTTTGCCTTAATTCTGAATCGTCAAATTTAATGTCTTATGACTGTTACTTTTTCCTCAAGTTAGAAGTGTAAAAAGAGGAACAACTTTTCGCAGAGTTCAAAGGGAGGTGACATACAAAATGTGTTGGATTCTAAATACGAGCTTGCAAAAGTATTTTAACGAGTAATCCATTTATTTCAGAAAAAACTTAGAGGTCTGATGGCATCATTTCATGTTTCAAAATCATAACTGTATGTTTTCGTTTTAAACCGGTTTATGAACAAAAGAAACATTTCATAACTTTTTTTATTATTGGACCGATTCGGAGAAACTTGAAACAGTCAGTGTAGAATTTATCCATCCTATAAATCACAGTACGACGAATTTAGCTTTTTGAAAAGATTGATCACACAGCGCACTGAATAATCTTAATGATATACCAATTTTAAGTTTGCATATATTTCAGAAAGCTTCCATTTTTTTTCAGATTCATTTATTTCATAAAGAAATTTGTTATTAATTTTGATTATTATTTATTGATGCGTTATTTTGATTGTTGTAGCTTAAAAACAATAACATATTGCTTAAAAATAATGTATTGAATTCAATTGCTTAAAAACAATAAATATGCTGAAAATAATTTATTCTGCCATTTGAAAACAAAGCATTGAATTTCTAAACTCGTTAGTGTCAAAATACAGAGGATTAAATAATAGAAATATTTTAGAAGTTTTTAGTATTTTTTTATAAATAAATGAGCAAGTGTTAATTTTCTGAAAATTCTAATAGAAGTTGGCTCTTCAAATTTTTATATTGAAGATTACATGGCCTGATCAAGGTTAGTTAACTTACATTTGTATATTAAAATTAGCTAGCTATTTTAAGCTCCTTGTTCTATTAGTAAGGCAGGACGTCCTGGGTTCAATCACTACCACTGTTGAACAACAGGAAATGAATGCATTAGCTCTTTTGTTTACACGCTTATCAGGGTGAATGCTACCGATTTTTCAGCGTTTCTGTCCTCTGGTGATTCATGAATACAGCTCACTATTTATGAAAAACTTCCCTTCAGGCAAAAGATAACGGAATATAAAAATACCTTACAACAAACAGACTTAGGTCGTTAAGATGTCTATTACGAGTCTGAGATTTTTTTCCGTAGTTGTGAAACAACGGAATCATATAAAGAAAACTTTCAGTCTTGATATTCTAAGCAAGTAAAAGAAACAATCTTTGAATGCCGAAATGAATTGCATTTATAAGGCAATTTTAACATTGAAAATTTCTATTACATATTAATTTAGTAAAACGAGACAGCTGTCATTAGATTATAATTTATATAAACTAATATATAAAAACAATTGTGTTTACTAGCTCAAATAAGATTAAAGAAAAGTCTTTTTCAATGGTGCATAGTAAAAACTCCACCTAAAATAATTGCTAATCAGAATTTTTTCTTTTTAAAGTGTTGATTCTGTAACGTTAGAAGAAAAATATTTTAGGCGAGAGTATCAGGAAATAAAGGAATTACAGAGTTGGACTGTTGTTACGAAAATTCTGTATGTAACAGGTGACAGAAGTGACAACAATCGATTTTTCTCTCTTTGGTAATTTGTATTTGTCCGGAGAAACACTAGTTTCCACAACTGCTGTTGGAGGAAAATTAATCTTTTATTTGATTTATACAGCGCTCTACTTTCTTGTCATATTACTGCGAAATATGTCATTCTTATATCGGAAGATGAATTGATTTAATATTTATTTAATTTACTTGCTTCATGATAATTAGTTGGTTCTTAATAACCATTTATTAATATAAAAATATCGCTTTAATATGTTGTAAGGGGTACACAAATCTATAAACAGTGTTTTTTTGAACATTTCTTCAAAGTTAAAGACCTTTTAAAAACAATTATGGGTGTTTTACTATCATGCTCTTTTAATACAATTAAAATACAAGTATTTCTTAATATGTCTAAATGCCTAAATAGGCAAATATTTTTCTTTAAATATTTATTATTCACATGATTATTTTTTCTTTTTTGCATTGTGGATATGTTGTCTAACACCTACTGTTTTACCAAAAAAGAAACTATTATCCTCTTCTCATAATCATTTTTTGAGTTTTAATTCGTATTTTAATTATGCTGACGTAAAGTAGTTTATGCTTTTGAATTTTTTATGTTTCACATTTTTCTACGAGTAATAAGCGAATAATTGCAAAATAGTATCACTTTCCCCATTTTGAATATACATTTTTCTACAGTTTATGTATAAATCAAAATAATCCTGTAATTTCTTTAAATTAAATTAAAATAAAAAAGTTTTTGAAATTGAAATTCCCCAAATTGTGCGTGTGTATAAATTTTCAGTAGTCGGATATTTTTCTGTTAATGCAAGTAACACAATATAAAAAATAATCTAATAAAAATATAAATGTTTCAATCTTTCTGAAAGTTTTCTTTAATAAATAAATTATTAATTATAAATGAGAAAACTATTATTTTTAATTAAACATGTCATAAATTAGCATGCTTAATTAAAAATACTAGTAATTTGTTTAATCAAAAAAACCTTATGGTTCACAAAGATTGAAAAATATATAGGTTTTATTGGATTTGTTCTTATATTCTATTATATTTATATACACTGTTGGTTTGGTTTGTTTGTCGCTCAACGGTCATTTTTTGCACACGAGGGCTAATTAGACATGGAACTCCAGTTTAAAGTGGATTCTGAATCACCACAAACATCCATGCCCAAAGTGGGATTCGAACCCACGAACTGTTGAACCGAAATATACACTGTTGGATACACCCAGAATGCAAGACCAAGAAAGACCAGAGATATCACAACACAAAATTTATTTCACACATATCGCGTAATATAAAGGTTAACTGATTGAAACTACAGCCGCTGGTGAAGAGTGGATGATGACAAAATCAGTAGTTAGTGTAGCTGCCATTGTTGTCTATAACCGCTATCAGACGCCTTGGACAACTATCAAAGAGGCTTTGAATGTATACTTGGAGTATAACAATCCATGCAGCTACCACATATTTCGAATGTTAATCTTGTTTAGTAGCAGGTGGTTTACTGCTGGTCATTTAGATAATAAACAACTTTTACATCTGGATAATTGGATTGCTCTATCACCAATCGAAAACGTGTGGTTGCATCCACACGTTTTCAACTGGTAAGAGATCAGTGATAGACTAAGAAAGCAATTCACTCTGATGGGTAAAAAAAGAGCTTTGAACGTTTTATTAAACGTGCTGTGCATTATTCTGTTGAAATTGTTCTGATGACAAGCTCTAAAAATATAAATGGATCACAAGCTCCAACATCTCAAAGATCCAGTAATGTGTATTAGAGGGATGTGAAAGGGAAAACAAATACCACCATAAACCATGATACCGGATGCTGGGCCAGTGTGTTGAAGCATTACTCAACAGTTATCAGTATCTCACTACAGTGTCCCCGGTCTTGAATCAAAGAATCGTGGTGTTGCAGGCAAAAACGGGATTCGTCAGTAAAAACAATATCGTTCTATTCCACTGTCCATGTTTGTTGTCCATGGTACCATTAACAGTGCAAACACCTGTAGTTTAAAGTCAACGGTGAACGAAACCATGATCGGCTTGGCTTGTAGACATTCCATTCAGCATCAAAAGATGTCTAAATATATGAGGGAACATCGAATGCTGTGTAACAGACTGCAACATATGTGTTTTGTTCGTGATATGGCTGAGCAATCCACATCACTATTATGCAGGTCTATTATGCAGGTTATTAATATGTCTGTCATCATGTGCAGAAGTGTAATGTAACTTGTATGATCAGTTCCGTCGGTCCACCGTTCCTTCCTGCATCCAGCTATTACAAATCCCCATCATAGTTATTGGTTTTGTTTAACATGACCATCAATTTCTCTGATGGATAATCTGCAATTTCTTTAGGCTACTATTCTTCCTGGGTGGAACTCAGAAGCTTGCTCGAAATACCTTCTTCAAATCACAGTTAAGTAACTTACGGGGAAAATGCATGGAAAAACAATTACTATATTTTAAATCATAGAGAGTTATCGCGCGCGCGCTCATCCCTGTTACACATTTCTTGCAAGTGGCATTACAATCGTCCGTGATGTACGTTTGCGTTGTAATGCTTCCATATGTCATCTCCAGCCCCAAACGCATGAAAATCAAAAAATTATATGTATACATATATATATATAGAGAGAGATATTTGTGATAATATTATCAATATTATTGTATATATATTCGAATTATATATATCACATTTAGCACAAATATTTACAAAACAACAATCTATGAGGAATTCAAACTATATTTTGAATTGAAAAAATTAACTACATTAAATTACTTTGATCTTGAGAAAAACAATTTATATATATATATATATATATATATATATATATATATATATATATATATATATATATATATAAATATATAATAGATTTATAATTATAAACTTAAAATAGCATGTTTCTTATTTTAAGTTTTTTTTTCCCAATGGCAGATTGTAGACAGCTACAACTGCAACAGAGTCTATTAATCTATCGTTCCCTGATACCCAAGGAACCAGATACCCAAGAAACAGCGACCTCTTAGCCGCCGAGGCGTTGCCCCGGTGCACCACAGGGGATAGGCCACCATCGCACCCTCACACATGCCTAGGGGAACCCCCCCCCCCGTTTATAGGGTAGGCATCTTTCATACTTCATTCACACACATAAGGAAAGGACAAAGATAGAATAGAGAGAGAGAGAAAGTACATCCATGTCTGAACCGGGATTTGAACCGAGGACCTTCCTATCCGTAGTCAGGCACGCTGACCACTAGACAAGTTCGCCAAACTAAACTCTGATAAAAAAAAAAAGAAACAAGATTGTCATTTTTAAATATGATATGAAATTTCAAGGTAGAGTTATTGGATTATTGTCGCAATAATATATTTTGCAATTTTTGTATTGATAATGTTCAAAAATGGGTAGTTTTAATTTAAAAAACTTTAAAAATGTAACAAATACAAATACTTTCTAACCATTATATTTTATGTTCATATTTATTTATAGTTGAAATTGAAATTTTTTATATACAGTTTTTAATACAACATTTTTATCTTCCTATAGCGCTTAGTTTTCAAACTTGTTTTATGATGCAAATTTAGCAAAATTTTAGAGTATATAACAAATATTTTAAGAAAAATGCGAATTTTTTTATTCATTTATTTTTTCCTATTCAATGTGAAAAGAGATAAATGCTCCAAAAACTCTCTGTAAGCTTTTATTTAAATAATATAAAATGTGCATGCTTTGCTGTATAATCACGTATAGTTTTGTTTAAATAAAGCTTTCAGCATTTTTCGTAAAAGGTATTAAATTTCCTTATAAAAATAATTTCATTTTTGTGAATATTTTTTATTTTGATATAATAGAGAGAGAGAATTTTTAAAGAATTTTTATTTTTACTTCTCTTTTAAATGAAAAGTTTTCCTAAAAAGGAATAATTTTATTGCACCATCAATGAAAAACCAACTTTTTCATGATTTTTTATTAAATTCATTTTTTTTCATTTAGAGATATTGTCCACTCATTCTAGTTAGAGCATTTATTTTGCAACAAAAATCATTATTTTTAAACTAAGTGCTTATCAAGATTTGTTCCATAATAAAGCTATTTAAATAAATAGAAAAGCGTATTACGCTTCTGCTTCCTTTAGAAACATCCCTCTTATAAAAGTGAAACATTTTAATCCCTGTGTCAAATAACATTTATCCCTTCCAACGACATGAATAAAATTGCGGTAATTTATTTTTAATGAATTTATACGTGTTAACAATATTGGGGGACTCATTGTGCAGATTAATTTGAGCAATTTCCCTTTAGTTATTTTCTAGCGATGTTTTCCGAAACTCTAGCTTTGCTGTCGTCTCTTGCACCAGTCTTCTCTTATTAAATAAAACTGCAAATCAAAACACTTGCAACTTTGAAGTGAGATTGTGCGTGGTCTTCGAAACAAATTAGTACGGTCAGTAGACGCAGCAGCCAACACATGGATGCTTAATTACGTCGCTTCAGCTGCAGCTGCGGAACGGCGGCTGAGGGGGTGGCGAAGAGACAGGGTGCCGCTTGCTTATTTCTTGTACTTTTAGAAAGTATGTAAGAAGTACTGCAAACATTCACTCATTATTAATTCTCATTCGTATTATTAAATTTCTCTCCAGTTTCTTAAAATTGTTATTCAATATTTTTCACCGCTCTCTTCTTTAGTAATGTTATTACCAAAGAAGAGTGAAGTTATATATAATTAAATGTTTTAAATTAGAATATCTCGTAATTATATTATATTTTGAAGATAAATAGAGTGTTTTATTTGTCTTTTCCAAACTTCAATGATTAATTAGGATTTTTCATTTTTGAAATTAGGGTTTAATCTTATAGCAAATGTTTTGAGAGAGAAGGAAATTTATATGGAGGATATAGACTCTCTTTATTTTGTACAGCAACTTCCGTAAACTAATATAATTTTTTTTAATAAATTGCTTTTTAATTAGAACAAAAATACAATATGCTCGTTTATGTATTTAATTTCTAATTATCTATGCAAATAACTTTTCGTAAGTATATTTTCTTAAATATGTTAAATGCAAAAGAAAATAGTAAAAACAATTCTTAAAGTAATGTCTAAAGAATTTTACGGTGTTTTACACACACACTATATATATATGAACTACTCAAAGCTATTTATACTGCAGTCATTACCTTAAATAATTCAAATGTATCGATTGTATACGGAAAATTATATTTTCCTTTATTATTAAAGTATAGTAAGTTCAAATTTTTTATTTTTTTTATTTATTTTTAAGGTATTTTGACCATTTAAGGTAGCTTTAATTTTCATTGACTGAAGAAACTACAAGCAAATAGTAATAAAAATATTTCTTATACAGTAGTAATCTGGGAAGAATACTGCGATATTTTAAACACTGTCCTTGTAAAATAGATTTTTTAAGCTGTAGTCATTTAATCCTTGTAGAATGGACAGTAATTAGAATGTAGACGTTTGTTTACACAAATTTCTTGTCTTATTGTTTAATTTTAAAATATACAAAAAGCTCTTTTTTATAATTTTTTACTATTAAAGATAATTTTACCCCTTAATGAAAATGTTAAAAAATCCGGAATTTTTTGGTTAAAATATAAAAAATTTAAAAAAAAATTAATAGAAATTCATTCTCGAATTTTCAGATGCTGAGGTTCATGGAAACAGTACAGAATATTGATTTGAATTTTAATTTGAGTAATATATTATTAGGACTTTCTGAATCTTAACTATAATTCAAACTTTAATTCTATCCTATCACCAATTACTTAACTATTGTAAAGTAAATAATCTTTATTTTTATATGGCATCTAATTTCAGAACAATATTTAATGTATTTTAAAAATACATATCCCCAACAAAAATCATTGCTAATATAGAAAATTTAGTTGCTTAATGAACTTTTTCCTTTTTTATATAGTTATTTATATCATTTGCATATTTAATTAATGTAAGACTTGTACTAGAATTAAATCTGATAAAAGCTTTGTGAATAAAATTTATCAAAAATTACTTTATGGATCACTAGGGAAATCACAAAAGCTGTAAACTATGGAAATGTTCAATGATGTGAAATATTCATTAAATCCATTTCTTTTATCTAAAATATTTAGCTCTCTCTTAATTTAACTTAAACATGAGTTTTTTTCCTATCCCAATAACTTTTATAAATTTATAATTGTTAAAATAATGTATTTCACAGTATTTTTTCTAAAAACAATGAATTTTTCAAGGGAGTAAGATCAGATCAAAATTAATTTATACACGTCATTCAAAATTTACTTTTTTTCATATTTTACTATTGTTTAAAGAATTTAAATTTCGTTGTTGTTCGAATCCAAGAAACATCTTATCACAATTTCCAAAAATATCACAAATTCAGAGAAGAAAATCTTACAATATGCTAACAAATGACAAGTAAACGATTCCAATCAAAGTTTCTAACCAACTTTTATGAATTTAATGAATACGATGAAAAATAGTCATCATCAAATGTTGTCTTCAAAATTACAATAATATTCCTTAAGCAAAACTTTTGGCATTGTTTTCATTTTTGCGAATAAACCCCGACATCTTAAAAACTACACAATTCCCATAAAATGAAAGTGATTTATCATTATATTCTATGAAAATATCATCCGAATTTAGAATTCATCAAAATATATTATATAAGCGTGTAATTAATTTGTATATATTTTATGAAAGTTTTTAAATATCCCAAAAAGACAAAAGTAAAAAGAGAAAGTTTGGGGGAGATGGTTTTAAGAAAAAGTAAATTACCTAACACGTTTTATCTGTCAAAAATTCTTAAATAAAGAATAAGTATAAACGGCATAACTAAATTTTGTGATTTTTTAGCTTATTTCTTTTTTATTATAAAAAATCGTTTTAAAATGTTACTTATTTTGTTTGTTATTGTTTCCTCTGAATAAAAGAAAAAGAAATCAGTTATTTTAACCAAAATGTTGTATGATATAAAACTTTTTCAAATTGTTTCCACTATTAAATAAATAAACACTCAAGTTAATCATATAATTTGAATATTTCAATAAATTTTTAATATAGCTTCATTTCTCTTTATAGTTTTATATTGATTCTATGAAATACATTTACAGATTCATGTAAAGACTGAGCTGTTTTTATTTCGATGTTTCGTTTCATGTGGTCGTTTCTGATCGTCTATATATATTTCTTCCAACCAAATTGTTGCTAAACATGATCTTGCTTATATTTTCAAAATATTTTTTATGTATTAGAATTGCGTTTTTTGATTCTAGAAAGTCTACTTACTTTATATTTTACTGCTTCAGACTCGTACTTCAAATTTCTTGATAGGAAAAATTTACAAATTAATATTTTGAAATTAAATATTTTGTAAAGCGCTCACTCATCTTAAAATTATGCATCCTTTTTTAAAAGAATCCATTTAACATTTGCAGCTGCTTTGTAAAATTATTATCAAGAATGATCATTCTAAAAAATTAAAACAATGTTCACGTCGTTGAAAACTTTTACAGCAGGATCATAATTTAAAAGTGGGATTAATAGGTCAAGTTATTTTGCTTTACCCTAACTAATGACTAATTAGCTGAGAGACTAAGTTTTGGAAAATCCATTATCATGCCGAAAATTATGTCTAATTATTTCATCTAGGTCTAATATACATCATGTTATGATTTTTCTAAAGTAAGAATTACATAATTTATATTTTGCTTTTAACACAATAAGAACATAATATAATTTTCTAAAATATTAAATGAAATAATTATGCCAGTAAAGTAATCAATAAATAATGAACAAAAATTATTTCCACATATTAAATTACAATTGCCTTACATAATATTAAAATTTAATACTCATAATAAAAACAAAAAATGAACTTTTAAATTGCTTTGATTTCATGCTTTTGAATGTATTACTGAAAATGGTTTCATTTATAAAATGACGTTTTGGTTTCGTTAATAAAATGACGGAAAATGGTTTCGTTTTATCCTTTTAGCATTTACGAACTATTACTATTTTAATAAAATAATTAGCTTACAAGTAGAACTAATAATAATATTTTTCAAACTTTTACATTAAAATTGATTTATTATTTTAGTCACCATGACGGTAAATATAAAGACATAACTGGTTACATGAATTAAATAAATTGTTAAGTACTTAGTTCAAGAGCTAAGCAAACTTTAGTGTACATAGCGTGCGATAGTGAAAATTCCGCGAAAAGTTTGTTCCTTAGAAAGTCTTAATTATTCAGCAAATATGTCTGGAGCAACAAGTTTTATCATTGATTACTTATTGATTTATTTGTAAAGCATCTAAATGTACAACTATATTTATTTCACAATTTAAATCTTAGTTTAATACAGCATATCTCATAAAATGCTTCCTATCCAAGGCAGTAAATGATGTCAAAGTTAAATTCATTATTCTTTAGATAACTCTTTTTTATCGGAGATATCATTATTAATGCATACACAATGCCACGCTGATTTTCCTCATGAATAATAAATATATGGTATTGTAAGAAAATTTTCAACTACCGATTCCAGAAAGAAAGCTAAAGGCTAAGAAAAGTAGTAATATATACTGTATAACATATAATTTATTCATAATACTTCACTTCAAAAATATCAAGTCAGATTTAAAAACTCAAAGTTATCGCAACAACGACTTACTCCATGAGTTTATTAAATAAATTTAATAATGATCTTGAAACTTTAATTCTCAATCTGTTATATAGAATATGTGTTGATTAGATTAGATATAATTCCTTAAAATTCAAATTTGAGCAAATTTTTGTCAAATTGTCAGCAAAATTATTTTTCTTGTACATCAAATAGACAAGAGGAATTCAAACAATGAAGATTTCTAAGACTACGAATTAAGAAATTAAAGTAATTTCTATAGTTTTACACATCACAATAACTACGCTCTCGATAACCAATCCCATTATATAACACTCACTGCATGATTATTTGATACTTTTGGAATGTTAGAAAGCTCATTACATTTACCAGGAATTTTGACGTGTTACATAGCACCAAAAAAGTATTTCAAATTTTTTTCATTGATATGGTTGCATTGGATATAGATTATTTTATTGAAAACAAATTTCAAAATTGATACACATATATATATATATGAATCAAAATTTTAAAAATGACATTCTTATAGATAGATATTTATGGTCTCACCATGGCCTAATGGCAAGATCACGCTCTTCAGAGTACAGGATCTATAGTCCAGTTCCAGCCATTGTTTAACTACTCGAAATCGATTCTGCATTTTCGTTTTCTGAATGCACATTCATCATTCTTATATACTCACGAAATTTTCACCTTTTGAAATGTGAATACAGCCTATTATTTATATAAAAAACCTTTTAAAAGGCAATAGTACAAGTAGCTGTTAAAAAGGCTTACACACATACGCAGTTTTTGTTTGATAATTATACAGCCAACTACTAAATGTCAAAGCTTTTTTATATGAATTTTTCTGCCTTGAAAAATGTGAACATGGCCCAAGACAATAAGTAATGAATGAAAGACAATAAGTAATGAGTGTACAAATGTCAGACAATTGCTTCCAGTTGTTAGACATTCTATTACATGGAATCTATGCATGCTTATTTTAAATGTTAACTATCGTAGCAATTTTGAGGATAAAATACTGCTGGGAAAACATTGTTAACATCAGTTTATTTTCCAATGTCATTGCCTTTAAAAGAAAGTCTCTAGGCATGTAACCATTTCTGTGTTTTAAGTATTCGCAATATTCAGTTAATATTGTTAACTTCATTTATCTATTCATTCTTCAGTTTTAAATTTTTTTAAATATATGATCTTAATTCCCAATGGAAGCTATAATTTTTTTATTTATACTCATAAGAAGAAATAAATACAATCTGAAAATTGTGAATCTAAGAATTTAAATCAGTATTATAGACAATTTTAAAGAAATTTTGAAAATGTAGTGGGGAAATACGTTTCTATATAGAGATTTAGAAAAAAGGTCAAAATTTTTTGAGGTAGTGATGCGTGCAAAAATTAAGTATTCATCAAAGAATCCAAGATGAAAAGGAAATGCAAGTGCCCAATAGTGAGCAACATAATATAATCACGGATACAAGAAAATAAAAAAGTTACACATTCATTAAAGAAAAGTAATTTTGATAAAAAAAAATAACCACAAGATTTCCTGAAAGAATGACCATTAATGACCATCCAAATAGAGAAATGGCGAACGAGGTATGGGTGAATGATCTGGAATATTCCATTCATATCGCAAACGTCTATTAGCTAATACTTAAGTTTTTTACAAAATTAAGGAAAGCCTCATATATAAGATACTTCAGCAATCCCCAAAACGGCACGGCAGATTTCAGGTTTGTCCACTTCTACGGATACCATCTCACTTACAGGTTTGTCTACCTATACAAGACCATCAGTCGACTTAAAAAAGGAGAATTCATGCAATGCAGTAGATTTAAATCAAAATGGTTTGAAGCTCTAATGTTCTGAATCACATAGGCTGCTGGAGATCAGTTGGGATCAAACTTTAGAAAATATTGTAACATTCTTGCAGAAATTCCGGCATTTGCTCTTGAGAAGATCTTTTCTTAAATATCACAGAGGCATTTATAAAGAATTTTCATTGATGCACAGGCGGATATATGAGTATATAAATTTATAGAAATCAAGAAATACTTATTTTGAATGTTGCACTATCTCACGAAAATATGCGTTCATTCTAGAAAAGAACAGTTGTCACAAAATTTTGAGACACATAAGCTGCTGGATATGAGTTGGAAGCAAATTTTTACAAATCTAGCAGTATAATTCCTAAAAAAACTTCCGATACTTGCTGTTGAGAAAATTTTCTGGTGAAAGATACAGTCCTACTAAATACTCTGTTGAGAAAATCTTCTGTTGAAAGATACAGTCCTACTAAACACTCTAGGATGGTTCCTGGCCAAACATTGAGCATCACCAATAAGAAAGCAATGGTGATGCTTATGTGTATAGGTGACTAGTGAGTTAACTGAAGTCAAAGCATTTATATTATAACGTAAGTATTGCATTTTCTTGTGAAAATGTGCTTCATCCGAAACAAGAATAGTTGCACAAACTCCGTATGTCCTTCATTTTATTTTATTGTTAGAACCCAAGGTTGAGATTTACGTGTCGAGAATAATATTCATCAGTCAATGTTTATACTCATTAAAAATGGTATGATAGCATTCTTCATCCTTCAGTATCTTCTATGTCGTGTATTGCAACTGACCACAGCTTATATCCAAGTAGTTGACTGATTTGCAGTCGTCTCTAAAATCATTTTTTAATACGTCAACTGTTTCAACATTCCTTGCATACCCATGTCAGATCTGGAAGGAAGAAATGATTATTTCACGCAGTTGCCAGTATGTATTTCTGACTTGTGCATTGCAGCTGTTTGAATAGTTGTACCCTGAAATACTTTCACATGGAATTTTTTATATATTCTCGCAGAAGGATCAACAATTTAATTCACTGTGTAACAGAAATATATATACAGTTCCTATTTCTTTTTCAGATTTAATACAAAAAAATAATATTTTTTTTTCTTCCCTTTGGAGCATAACATAAATTAATACTTGAGGAATAACCTGTATACATTTGTGTACATGATTATCTGTTAAAATTAATCTTATTTTTTCTGAATGATTCAATATAAATCATTAATTTAATATATACTTCGATTGTGTGTGTAATGATAAAAATTACTAGAAATTCATTAGAGAAAAACTTTCACTTTCCTACGTTCAACGTGTATCCTTAAGTACACAAATGCAGTATAAAAGATATGGGTGAGGCTTAAAAATATTTATATCCTATTTTAATCAGAGTGCCTTTAAGTACGTTTATATAACTTAAACAATTTTCCAAAATCCATCTTCTTAAAATATGAATCAAATAAATAAATTTCTAGAATTCTCAGTCACTTATTATAAAGATAGTTATTGCGACTATATAATCTCTTAGCTGAAAATAATCAATAACAAGCCTAAACACATTTAAAGTTTTCAGAAATTAATTATTGAAAGTGTAGCAACTTTTTCCAATTTTCCAAGAAACTTTCAAAGCGGGATTTGCGAGATATTTCTGACCTGTGATAATTTTTTCCCATTATTATTTAATCGTCTTTTGTTTTGTTTTGATCATACGTACAACCTTTGGCCGAATAAAAATCGCTATTTAAAAATAAGTTTTTTTTATGTAAAAAAAAGGAAATCATTTTCCTCTTGAGAATAAATGAAGGGTTTTACTATATATTGCCTTGTAATCGCAATTTTTTAAGCGATATTTGTAACATTTTAGATTGCTTAAGTTTAGAAACAAACTGATTACTTGAGCTTCTTAGGAATTGATTTGTATAAAATAAATCAGTTTTCGATAACAGTGCAAATTTCCCTCATACAGTACAGTCCTTTATTTTTTCGTAAAATAACTTTCAAGAAAAAAAAGTCCATAACTTTTATATTTCTCCTTAAACTGATAAAAATTAAACCATGAGAATAAGTTTAAGGCTTTCTAAAAGCCTTTTTTACTTAAATAATATTTATTATTATCAATTAAGAAATGTCATATTTGAATTATAGTTTTCCTTCATGAAATTCAATCACAATCAGTTGACCTTATAAAATGTTTCCAGATTCGACTTTATTCGCCATTAATAAAAAACGCAATCAAATTAAATATGTATTAGAAAATTTTAAGTTTTTATTTCCACATTTAGTTTTTAATGAACAATAACATTTGCTGCACCATTTTTCTTTCCAAAAAATTTGTCAAAATACATCTTTTAAGCTTTTTTTTCAAGGAAACGGAAGGATAAATTAAATGCCACTTCCTAATAATTAAAATCAAGTTTTCTAATCCTGTCTTTAATTATCACCAAGGGATTCATAAATGTCAAGAAAGTATTTATGAATTCACTCTTTTTATACCTATAATTAATAAAAGGATTTTATACTAATAAAAAAATGAGAATATTTTCGTTTCAACTTAATAACATATGACAGAAATTCGTAAGGGGTCTTTCAAAAGTAAAATAAATAGATGAAAAGAACGGGCTGGTTTTCAGTGACATGAAAAAAAATGTGATAAATGAAATCAAATAGAAAGGTGTATAATTTAGAGACATGACACGTGAAAAACATTAAAGCTATAATTCAGTTCAAATCATGCAGCACCGTAATTATTCATTTTGGATAACTGTTATGAAAAAAAATTTTACTAGCTAAGAGAAAAAAGAAAGTAATTATGATTTATTAAGCATAAATTCCATACAATTGTTTTTTATAAGTTATTAGATGCACTTATTTCTTTCATAATCTTTCATGGGCTTTAAATTATTTAATTACTGCATGATTAAATTTGTGATTTCTTTGTAAAATTTGTTTTGTACTGACATTTCTAAACTGCAGAATCCAAAATGAGAACTCAAATTTTAATACAAATAAACTAATTGAGTTATTAAAACCTATACTCTGCTGGATGAAAGTAATAACACTTTATAAAACATACTTTAGTCTATAATAAATTCTAAATATTTTCTATGCATGATGATATTAGTTATATATGCTGGGTTTTATCTGATCTACATTCATAAATTGAATTGATTAAATATGAACAAAAGAAATGCATAGTTGTGTTTTGCTTATAAAATTTGTTTTATACTTACTTTTTTAATCTGCAGAACACAAAATGAATTTAAATTTTAATATAATTAAACTAATTTAATTATTTAAACCTATACTTGACTAGTAATAAAGTAATAAAATTACTTTTTAATATATACTTTTGCTTATAAAAAATACTGAATATTTCCTATACATAATTATATCAGTGATAAATACTGTATTTTATATGATCTAAAAAAATGTTTGTTCATTAATATTAGTTTATCATGTTATATTTTAACGATGTGATTAAATAGTATTTCATTTACTTAATTTATTGTATAATAACAAAAAATAAATCCCTTTTCTAACCATAATTACGTGTAACGAGTGATGGCATTTCATCACAATGTGTGAAACCACTTTTTACGCGTTATGGTTTAAAATTATTTGATAATGAAGTGACTTTGTATTTTTCAGCTTTCTTGAATATACATTAATTAATAGATACTTCACCATTGTCTTATATTTTAAAATTGTCTATTAAGTGAAATAGGAAAAAATAAATAACTATAAATTTTTCTGTTACAGACATTTCCTATCCTCTAATTTATTTCAAAGCTATGCGGTATTTGTTTCCTACATGTAATTTCACAAACAATGTATCCATTTAATTCAATTCTGTTTCATAAGAAAAATCATTTTTCCAGGAATAAATTTATTACAAGATCATTTAAAAGTGATAAATGAAATAATTATGGAAATTTAACCACCACTTTTCAGCAATTAAGTCATTTATCAACTTGTATACTAGGGTAAACGATTCTTTGGAAAATGGTTTCCAATAACAGAAGCTCAAAATTAACTGATTTATTTCGATTTCTTATTATAATTCATAACAATATGATACTGATTTACTATATGGTTTGAAGTATCAGTTGACTTAATTGATGTGACCCTGGGAATAAATTATTATTGACATGATAAAATCATTTGAATTGTCTTACAAAAAAAATAAAAGAAACAAAAAAGAAATAGTTTTTTCGTTTTAATGTATGTAAACTTAAATTTATTTTAATAAATTTGAATGATATAAAAGAAAATTCTTTTTAGTGAAAAGGAAATGGTAACTAAATGAAAAAAATTATGCTGATAAATCGTAACATCATAAACAGTCTATTTGTTTATTTATTCCCACATATAAATTGAATTATATTCTATATTAAATTAAAAGCTGAGTATATATATATATATATATATATATATATATATATATATATCATATGAATTATAAGATTAAAAGTAAACAATTTTGCACCAAAAATTTTCAATACACAGCAGAACTTAAGCGCTTCTAAACTAAATAGGTTAATAAAACATTATATTTTCAGATATATATAACAAAGTTTTTAAATGTAACATATAGAATATTTGGGAGTGTCAGCATATTAAAATTGTATTTATTATTCAATCAAAAAATGTTAAATTTATATCGATTTCCATCTAAATTATTTCAATTCATTAATTTCTTAGATTTAATAAAAAATAATTTACTAATTTCAGAACATTCTATTTACATAAAAAGTGTATCAATTAACTGCATTTATGGTTCATTAATTCCTTTGTGTTTTCAAATACATTAGAAAATTCTGTGATCTGATTTTATCAGCATATAATAATTTTTAAGTACCAATTTTTCTTCATTTTCACTTTTCCAATTTCGATTTTGTAACATTAATTTTTAGTAAAATTTTCCGTTTATTATGAAGTTATTACAGGAATCTTTTTAATATATGAGATTTCTGAACGTAAATTTATTGGTACTTTTTGCCATTCTTCGGTCACTAGAAGAAGTTTTATTTAATTGGCCCCTCCTTTTAAAATGGTATACAATTCTTATAAAACTCTATGACATGAGTGTCTAATCTATGAGTGTGGTGAGAATCGAAAATACGAACTATTGAATTGAAGACCGAGGAAAAAGTTTTCATCAAACAGTTCATCATTTTGAATGTCTCTTCATTAACTCAAATTCTGAGGTATTTTTTCATAAAAAAAGGCAGTGCATTGATTTATTTTTTAATCTAAAACATTTATCTATTAATTTTAAAAGCTTCAAAGGTTCAACCCAATTTAATTCACGAAAGTAAAGAGATGGAAATTCTAATTGAAACATTATCAGAAATAATCCAAAGAAACGATTTATTTTTTTATGTCCCTAAAATTTAAAATTATCATATATAAGTAGTATAATCTTAAATACTAATAAGTGAAATGGCAAATTGTGTTAGCATAAATGACTGTTCCAAATGAAAAATTAAAAAATTTTGAGATTTTTTCACAAATACCTCTTAAAACTAGTTTCAAGGCAAACTATAATTCATAATACTTGAGAATTTATGAGTAAGTGGGAAAAAATGATTTTTCCAATATTCCTAGGAGACTTAAAATAAAAATGAGGAAGAATTATCTCGATGTGTTATCTTGTGGGTGGTTCTTTCGCAAGTCTCTGGAACTGGCTTTCTGGTGCTGAATATAGAAAAGTCGATCATTGGGGGAGTTCCGTCGATAAGATATCAGTGAAGAAAATGACGCTTTCTTTTCTGCCTGGTTGCCCTATCAACTGCAGTCCATTTCTGTCATTGTCCCTCTAAATAATAAACGCAACTAGTCGAGATAATAGATCTTGTTCACTAATGGACCTCCTGATGATTAAGTATTGTTGCTCTTCACTTTCCGGATTAGGAATCTCTTCAAAACGATGTAGTGAGGAAGTGAAGAAAATCTGATAAAGATGAACTTTGCTCGATAATACGAAGAGCTTTTCTCTGTGAACCACATTCCAGACATTAAATTCTTAACTAAACAAAAGACTTGAAGAATAATTTGCTGTCACTAGAAATTCCATCAGAGATTACTAGAGTATTGTTTAGAATACTGGATTAATTATAGGAATTGTTGAGAAATTTAAGTACAATGTGCTGTATATTTTGTTAAGTAGCAGTTCAGAATCAAAGAGAAGTTATTCTTAAGAACATGTAATAACTTGTTTTATGTATATACATACGTATATATTTATATGTAATTCAGATAAAAAAAATTATTATTTATGAAGTCAGGAAAAACTGTAATTTAATATAATAATAATTTACCTTAATTTCTTAGTAATGGGATAAGAATAATCGCAATACATACATAGAAAGTACTAAATATCTGTGTTTCGACTTTAGTTAATTTTTATTTAGTAAAATGCCATAAATTATTTTCTTTTCTAAAGAATTTTGGTGAGGAAGACCAGAATGCCGAGTATATGTTTGAGAAATATATTTTAAATGAAACAATAAAAAAGAATAATCTATTCTGAAGTAAATATAGTGAATTGTACAACGTCAATGAGACCAAATTTTTTATTTTTTTTACCATATATTATATATATAAATATATTTACCATATATAAATTTCTTCTTTCTATTTTTCGTTGTGTAATATGTCAGATATTTTTCAATCTACTATGTCCTTGTAAATGCTCTTTTGCTGACATACAAAACAATTTACTTATATCATTTAATGTTTTTCAATCTTTATTTTTACATTTTACCATAAAATCAAACAATAAATGAGATTCTATTATTTTAAGTTTATAAAAATTATAATTTTTATTTATGCAAAAGCAAAAAACGCATATCATCTCATTAAAATAAATACGACGAGTTTACTATTTTCGAACTCTTTACTGATCAATTTATTATATTTTTCATAGAGCTTAAGGTATGTTTTCTATTTTAATAATGTCATCCTACTTTTTGTTGAAAATTAAAATTTGTATTTCTGGTAAAAAGTTATTAATGCAATTGCATTGCTTAAGAGAGATGCCATTAATATTATATATGTGATTCTTAGTTTATATTAAAAGATTATCTAAAAGGAAATAAATAATCAGCAGCATTCAGTTTGTAGTGTTTATATGGTTGATACAGTCAAACTAAAAAAATTCTTGAAAAATTTATGGAAATGTTTATAAAACGTTTTTATATCATCAAATAACTCAAGAGGCGCAGAAGAATATGAAAAAAATTTACAAAAATTAGGTTTGTAAATACTTTCCGACATCGCAAAAATCAAAAAATAAAAGCATGAAAAACTATAAAAAGTTCTATATTTTATCCCACTCTTAATTTGTGATGCCACTATGCTGTTCAGTGCACAGTTTTCTTCTCAACATAAAATTACAATACTCCAATTTTTCTCTCGATTTCACATAATTACATCCATTAATACTGATGATTGGATGACTCCCATTTAACCGAGATTTACCAGTTGTTTAAGAGATAAATATCATTCTGGGGAGTTTAGCATTTGTGTAGTGTAGATGTGGCAATCTGGTCCATTTTAGGTTGACTAATGCGCACAATGTAAACAGTGTTCCTCACGGAATTCCAGAAAAGGTAATTAAAAAATTGAAACACGTGATCTAAACAGCATATATTTTTCTCCAATCCTCGATTCGACAGTTTTCTAAGATCCTTACCAATCAGTCTCTAACGGATTTAGAATGCTGAAATGGCGCATCAACATGTTGAAAGGCCACCGTGCTCTTTACTGCCACTTGGTATTTTGCAATATTGCAATCTACATTTTTCAAGGTTTCTTCAATTTTCAAAGCAGATATACCCTTTCAAAAATTTTATTTCTTATTGTTTGGGACTAAAATTTAGTTGAAATTTAAAGAAAACTATTATCGAAATAATGTTACTGTTTGTGATAAAAATGTATTTAAAAGAAATGGTGTTTAAACTGCAAAAAGAGAAAGTTTTCTTATAAAATTTATGGGCTTATGTCATTGGTAGAAAATGTTTCTTAAATTGAATACTAGGACTTCGGTTTAACTGATATATTTACTATGTAAAAGTTACTTTCTCCTGAATATTATATTGTTGATATTATTGACTATAATTTATAAAATTTTGTTAACATTGTGAAGTATGTTGATTCAGTAAGAAATGTAGGTGGAAGAAAAATAATTGACTTTTTATGTTTAAGACTGCATATAAACAATATGAAAATTCCTCAAAATAATATGTGAATTATAAAAAGCACACATTGAAATTTTAATTTACAACTTGAATAATCTCCTACTGGGAAGTTTGATAAATTTTAACTAAATAAAGGCTGAATGATCAGTGTGAATTGAAAATTCAACTTCATAAATATAACAGTGAAATGTATCTATAATGTTTATCTTATTTAAACATATATTGATTTGGTGGCAAATTAGCATTTTTTTGTAACATTTAAGTTACGTGAGTGGGTGAGTGGGATCACATTTTTTGTCTGTGTGTACTATTTCTTAGGATCAACTCTGAGAGCTTCTTATATATATATATATATATATATATATATATATATATATATATATATATATATATATATATATATATATATATATATATATATATATATATATACTATTATATAATTACTTCCTGGTTTATACTTACATGATTTAATTTCGCAGTCTAAGATTTTTTTTTTTTTTTGGGGGGGGGGGTAAAAAATAGAGTCATTTAAATAATTTAAATTAAGGTTTTCTTTTTCAAAACTATCAAAAATTGTTTTTACTTTTCTAAATACTCTTAATAAGATTGAAAAAAAAAACAATTACGTCATCAAAATAATTTAAAATTTAATTTATATTTAATGAGAATTTGCCTGATGGCTTTTTGTAAAATTGATGGAGAATTTCGTAAAAAAAGTTTGCAATTTCATCACTTCCTGTGAGCTGAAAATTAATAGGAATGTTATTTTTTTCACTATTTTTCATTACTTTTAATGTTTTGTAACCGTATTTTAAATCTAAACTAGAGAAATGTTTTTATTTTTTTAAATACTTGAATCTGAATCCTTTCTGAGAATAGACTCAAATTCTGATTTAGCAATTTGATTAAATTTTCAAGTCTATCTATAGTATATTTTTTAAGAGGTTTAATTTTTCTTATAAGCTGAACTTTTTGGATAAACACTGGTAGACTGTACGAAACTAATGAATATAGCTTCTATAAAAGCCCCACAATTTTCTTCCTTATTACTTTTTGAAAAAAATTTGATGAAATTACATTAGAATAGGTAATTTATCAAATAACACAATTCTTATTGGTTACCACTTAGCCTTAGCTTCAATAAGTCGTGGGTTCGTTTTTCACTTCGATATTAGATGTTTGTTGTAATTCGGTAACCACTTTAAGCTAGAAGTTTCGGTATAATTAAAATTCCTATGCAAAAATGGGCAAATAAGGCGACATAAGTTTGTTTGTTTGTCGCTCAGCGGTCATTTTTTACACACAAGGACTAATTAGACCAGAACCTACAGTTTAAAATGGATTCCAAATCACAACAAACATCCAAGCTCAGGGTGAGACTTGAAACCACGAATTGCTAAGCTATCAAGAAAAGCGATAATCTTTCATCTGTCAGCTCGGCCAACCTATTTACAAAAACGCTAATCAACGTTTGGATAAAACGAGGGATTATTAACCAAATTAGTATAATGTTGAAGGGCTTACATATAATTAAAAATTTATTTGATTATTTCAATAAGATTTGGTGATGTGATAATACGCATGGTAATCAATTTAAAGATGTCGAAATAAATTATACTACGAAATTAAATTATAGTACAAAAAAAGTTTCATTTTAATTTTTAAGACCCACTTCTTTCCATATATTAACAAGCAAGCAATTCAATCTGATGGATAAGGAACTCTTGAGCAATGTGTGCCACGAATAGTCACACATTATCCTGTTAGGATATGGTTGATACCAAGTGATGAAGTTGTGATATGACAACGGCTCCAACACTTCAGAGATATAGCGCTGGCTGTTTAGTGTATCGACAGTACTTACTAGAAAGGAGCGAAAAAAACTCCTACCATACTGAACCATGTTATCTCTTGCAGAACTGGTGTGGCTATTCATAGTTTAATAGTTTGACAGTTTCTCATCATGGTGTTTGCAAACTCAAAGGCGACCATCGTTGTGTTGCAGACAAAAATGGTATTCGTTAATAAAGATAATGTCATTCCATTCTGTTGTCCATGTGCAATGCTTGTCACACCACTGGTGGCAGAAATATCTGTGGTTTTGAGAGTAAATGAGAGATGAGCCTCTTGTGGACTTCAAGCTCTTCTGCAAATATCGTCGAATTATACGAGCAGACACAGAAAGATGCGCAACTGACTGGATTTGCTGCATCGCAGCTCGTGATGTTGCTGAATTGTCCATCATCACTATGTGCACAATATTCTGTCATCACATGCAGTAGAGCAACGAAGCGGATAATATGGGTCTCAATAATCCGCCGTTTTTTTCTGCATCCATTGATTACAAATCTGCCTCACAGTTGCTTGGTTTCGTCCAATGTGATCACTAATTTCTTTGAAAATAGTCTGTAATCCCTATAAGGGATTGCAGATTATCTTTTATTCTTCCTCGGTCGAAATCATAAACTTGTTCGAAATCTCGTTAATGTCTTCTGCGAAGAGTACTTAAACAGCTTATGCAAAAAAGCTTGGAAAAACAATTGCCTTGCTTCAATTAGGCAACCTCTTCTGCCATTATATAGTGTCTGCAGATTGCACTACAGTCACCCATGATGTGAATATGCGTTGCAATGCTAATAATTTGAATATCTCATCACTGCAAATACACGATGTAAATTTCCTCGTAGTTGCATTCTTCATTCAAGGTGCTTCATTTTGGGTTACCATCTGTATAATTATGCACAATTTCATTATTTCATTAGCTTCTGGAACTGAAAATTGTTTAAACAAACAATCTGTCAGTTCTTGGAAACAATTATCCAATTATCAATTATTTGTAAATATATATATATATATATATATATATATATATATATATATATATATATATATATATATATATATATATATATATATATATATATATATATATATATATATAAAGTAAAAAATAATTCCCGATCTTTCCAAATTTTTGTATGTTTGACATTAAATGAGTGATTTGAAACGCTATTTTGGTTTATTCGTAGTTTAAAATTCATTTTTTTCACACAACTATCAATACTAGGAGCTACCTGGTATTATAATCAGAAGTTATACAGTTTAAAGTGGATTCTGGAACACTACAAACGTCAAAAACTGTAGTAGAAATCGCACCTCTAAACTCTTGAACCAACTGCCCAAGCGTCCAGCATTCACCAGGGCTTGAAAAGCTGATTAACTTGTACAGAAAAGCTACTTAACTCACATTTTTTTTATTATTTATTTATTTTTGTATCTGTATTTAAGAATAATTCTTTTTAGCAGGGAATATTTATGTACCAATAAAGGAAATATCACTAAATACACTAAAGCATATGAGTAAAATATTAAATTTTGTACTTTTTCTTGGTATATTCTTTTTTAATTTCAAATTAGTCTTGGATAGAAATTTACCAAATTAGAAATATTTCTTACATCGGAAATATAAATATCTAACGTAAAGAAGAATAAGTGATTTCCAACGTTTAAAAATCAAATATATACGATGTTTTATTAGATTATAGGGAAATAATTATTATTATTTTTCTCTTTTACCCTGAGGAGTAATAATTAAATTTATATTCATCAAACCAAGCAATTAATTTTATATTTTTAAAAAACAACAGATGTTTTATCTCCATTGAAATTATTTCAACTACATCGATCAATGAGAAAAGGTGCTTATAAATAGGAAAAAGTTTGTAATACTTCTTGGAAGTTATGACAATCCGGAATTAATTCTCTTTCCAACTTATAGGAGTTATGTGATTAGTTTCAACTTTCGAAAAGTATTGCCATACAGGGACATAAAATGTGATGAAAACCGGAGAAATGTTTTTAATGATATTTCTATTGCTTCTCTCTCTCGTATTAAATTATAAGTATACAATTATTGCCTCTGCTATCGCTCTCTCGTGTAATCAATATCATTTTTATTTCAATGATATTTTATAAGGAAAATTTACTTTTTTATTGTTACCAGATAAAATATTTTACTTAAAATAAACATTAACATTTTTCGTAATTTCCAATAAAAAAAATATTTAATGATACCTCTAACACATTTTAACAGTTCACATTATGACGCTATAAATTCTGCTATTCCATGAATGTTTTATAAAAATAGCACTAAAATTGTAAAAAAAAAAAGTTTAAAAAGTTAATGTAAGAAATTTACTATCCATACTAAATTAGAAATAAATTTATCTTTTTATTCCTAACAGCTATATTGAGTCTAGTGGAAAATAGCTGCAAAATAACTTCAAAGCTATAAATGCGTAAAATTTTGATTAAAGCAATAAAATAAATTTGAATTATTGTGTATTCATATCATAGTCTCTTTTCTTTTACGAAATAAGTAGATTTTACCCCTGTCAACTAACAAAATATAACTTTCTCTTTAGAATTTAAAAATTAGCTTATGGGTTAGATGTCAAGAAAATCCTTGCATACATTTGTTTTTAATTAGTATTAAATGCAATGCACATATACATAAATATAACATCTAAATACATAATAGAAAGAATGAATGATTTGTTTCGATCGATGTTCATTATTTCTCCATTTTAATATATGATGAAGAAAAAAACAAGACTTTAGCGAATGATACGAATAAAATTCAAAACAAAAACAAAAGTTTCAAACAAATTTAATATAGGCTTTTCATTTTAGAAACTACATATTATTTATGAAACTTCATAAAAAAATTTATTTACTCAATTTTAGTTATTTAAAAAATATTTTAAGCCTTTTTTATCTTCACTTATTTAATGGTATTATTTCATTTACAGATTCTTTCTTGTTCTGCTGCAGATGATACAGTGCCATTTAACAAAAGGTATGTAGCAGCTCTGGCAAAAAATGGCCGACTACCGAAATTTACTTATGCTCAAAAGAAAAGTCAAGAATCAGGAGAATTACAATCAGTTGAAGACGTCAAATTAAATCTAGAACGGATGGTTAATGCAAATGAAGATTATGACGATGAAAGGTTAATCCCTTCATCTGTTTTCGAATCATCTGAAAACTCTTATTTTGAGCCTTCATCCCAATATCTCCTGAGTGGTAATGTTTTCTCAAGTAAGGATACACAGAAACGAAACGTCGCTGCTTTAGCTCGTTTAGGCAGGCTTAATACAATACGTTATGGTAGATTCCAACCACATTATGTCAGTGGAAAACGAGTTAGCTCAGAAGATGATGATGCGGATAATCAGGAAATCAATACTAATGAATTTGACAGAGGTACAATAGATTGCCAAACCAGTGAGGATGATACAATCATAAATATGAATGGAAAGCAAAAGAAACGTTATGTGGCTGCTTTAGCTCGATCTGGCAGATTGCCTATTTGGCATTCTCAGAGAATGTGGGGAGGTGGCAAACGAGATGATTCTGTACCTTCTTGGAATGGTAATTCCAAAATGGATCTCGAAAATGATCTTGAAAATATGGTTTATGAAATGCCTTTTTATAATATGAAACAGAAGCGTTGCAAAAAGATCAGCAATAATAGGCAAAAACGAAGCATCGATACTGATGCAGAAAATGAAGGCGTTTCTGATGGAAACATCATTCCACCTCCAGTCAATTTTCAAGAAAAACGCAATGTAGCATCATTAGCTCGAAATGGAAAAATACCTTTCAGAAGATTCCAGGAAAATAAACGTGATGAAGAAGTTCAAAGTAACTATATGTTTGAAAACTATGAAGAACAAAAACGAAATGTTGCAGCTTTAGCACGGAATGGGAAGTTACCAGGACCGAATAATACAAATGGAAAAAGAAGTATTGCATCTTTAGATCAAACAAAAAATTTACCTGCAACTACTTTAGCAGAAAATAAAAGAAATCTTGCCTCATTAGCCAGAAATGGAAAATTGCCTTCATTTCGTTATGTTGATGAAAAACGTAACATAGCTTCTTTAGCTCGAAATGGAAATTTACCAATAACCCGAGTTGAAGATAAGCGAAATATTGCTGCTTTAGCGAGAAATGGAAAACTTCCAGCATTTCGTTATGTGGATGATAAGCGTAATATTGCAGCCCTAGCAAAAAACGGAAAATTGCCAGATAATCGTTCAGGGGAAGAAAAACGAAATCTAGCTGCTTTAGCTAAAAATGGAAAATTGCCATCTCTGCGTTTTGAAGGTGATAAACGAAATATTGCTTCATTAGCGAGAAAGGGAAAATTACCAGCTTTCACGATGGGAGAAGAAAAAAGAAATATCGCTGCACTGGCAAGAAATGGAAAAATTCCATCATTTCGTTATGTAGATGATAAACGCAATATTGCAGCAATGACAAGAGATGAAAGCTTACCGGCATTCCATTATGTTGATGACAAACGTAATATTGCAGCTTTAGCACGCAATGGTAAATTACCCTCATTCAATTCTGCTGAAGATAAAAGAAATATAGCTGCATTAGCCCGAAATGGAAAGCTTCTTACTTACAATTCTGATGCCGAGAAACGAAATGTTGCAGCTCTTGCAAAGAATGGAAAATTACCGTCATTTTACAATGCAGGAAAAAAACGAAACGTTGCAGCTTTAGCACGTAATGGTAAATTACCCTCATTTAATAATAATGAGGATAAACGAAATCTAGCAGCTTTAGCGAGGAATGGAAAACTGCCATCATTTAATAATGAAGGTAAGCGGGAAGATCAAGAAAAGCGCAACATACAAGCAATGGCTCGAAATGGAAACTTATTACAAAACAGTAACTTCGAAGGCAAACGTAATATACAGGCAATGGCTCGAAATGGAAATTTATTACAGAGCAGTAACTTCGAAGGCAAGCGTAATATACAGGCAATGGCTCGAAATGGAAATTTATTACAGAGCAGTAACTTCGAAGGCAAGCGTAATATACAAGCAATGGCTCGAAATGGGAATTTATTACAGAACAGTAACTTCGAAGGTAAACGTAATATACAGGCAATGGCTCGAAATGGGAAATTACTTCCAAATAATAACCTGGATGGAAAACGCAACATAGCATCATTAGCTCGAAACGGTAAGATGCTAGTGAATAATCAAAGAGATAAACATAGCATCAAGTCCCCTTCACCGGATGAGTTATGGGAAGAAATGATTCTTCAAGATGAAATGTAGCAACATTACTTCTATGGCACTGCTGTTAAGCAAACACCTTTGGATAAGTGAGGTAGTTTAGGGAAACCATTTGAAAGTTACAATGGAAAAAATTCAAAATCATGAAAACAAACTGCGTTGTAATTACTTTAATCTGAAACTTCTTATTCTTTGAAAAACAGTAACAACATTGACAGTACTTACCGAAGGAAATGAAAGTTACTTCAATTTGTATGGAACATAATTGGTACCAGAAAACATGTATGGGTACATTGTTTTTATTTAATACATTAAAACTATACCGCAACTATTGATTTAAATTAGTTTTTATGTAATATTTTTTTGTTATTGAATCTCAAGAATTTTAGCTTGTTTGAATAACTATAAAGCTCAAAATTTGGTATATTTCTTAAATTACTATATTTTTTATTTGATTTAAAAAGATGATGAACTTGTTTTGTTATTCTTGAACTACATAATACAGAGACAAGCAATATTTAATGGAAAATTCAATCACCATCTTTTCAAAAATATAGATTTGAATTGTGTAATTTACAAATCTTAGCTGTTTTAATGGAGAAAATAAATGGAATGAAAACATTTTATTGTATCATGTTGAAAAATGTATTGATAATACATAAAGACATTCACATAACTTATGGATGTTTAATTTCAATGATTTTATTAGTAAAATTGTGCTTCTTATAATAATATAATAATCAGAAAAAAGAAGAAAAAGTCAATTTTAATTTAATATTTTTAAATAAAGTTTACACTGAAGGAATAATACCCTTCTTTTCCATTAAAAATAATTCAAATTAAATAAATTTTAACTGTAAAATTAGAAAAAATTCTTTCGATTTGTTCAATGATAAAAGGTATGATAATGGTATGATAAAAGACACCATAGAAACATAATGCAAGCATTTTCGACAAACACATGTACTTAAATCTAAAATAAATAATATTAATTAAACTAAAATCAATATTTTAAAGTATAAAATCTTTAAAATAAAAATCAGAAGTAGGGGAATGGAGAAAACTAACTTATTAAAGGAAAATGCTGATGTATAATTAAATACATTAAATTCCCTCACGCCCTCACCATTTATTCAAAAATACATCCATTACTAATTTAGTCTTAAATTTACGATTGTAAAAAGCATTTTTTAATTGTAATTTTCATTAAATATTTTTAACAACAGTCAAATAGAAAGATTCATGACTATTTATAATTTTCAGGCAGCCATCATTACATGATCCCCCTTGCACTTCTGAATTTATCCACCATATACTGAAGCAATTTTAGATGATTCTTTATCACAATCTAAACAAAAGACTTACTTTCAGATTTACAAAATTTCTTTTAAGCCGTTCTTGATTGTGCATAATTTTCCTCAGTTCTTTCTTATTTTTAGATGCACTAAAAAAATGAGTAAATACTTTTATAACAGTTTAAAATTTTAAAAACTTTTATAAGTAGTTATTATAAACAATAAACAGGGCTTCTTTCTTGTTTCAAACTTTTTTTGATTGATAAAACCAAAAATGTTTTCTCAACCATTGACATGCACATCCAAACTTAGGATTTCTTCAATTGTTTCTTTCTAGTAAGTATTTTCTAAGAAGACATTTCTCCAGATAATAATGAATTTGTTTTCTTAGGCCTGTTGTAGCTCACAGGAATCTAAAAGGTCTTTCCATTTCGACATTCTCATAAAGATATTTTAAACCTTGAATCTATTATACTGTTGGAAAAGGCAAACTGTTGAACTTACAAAATTTGAAGCATAATACATGCCCAGCATTTCATTACATGCAAAAATATTTTATTCCGATAAAGATGTGGCTGAAATAGCCATTTTTATTACTCTCACACAAACAGCTAAAGACCAACTTTTACTTCTATATGTGAACCATGCAGCATTTTTGGAAATGCTGATCATGACTTCAAGGATATTAATGGCAACTAAACCACCTCACAAGTGCATTTCTTTTCGAAGCATTTAATTTTTCTCTGTAGTTCGAAGGAGTTTATTTTTCTCGTAACTTCCACTAATTAATGCTTTTTTTATTTAAATATCACAAACCTTTCTTCAAAATAACTTTCTGACAAAAGAGGAAGTGAAAAAAGCTACATTTAAAAATAAAACATTAAAATAAAAATTCTAGATTTTAAAAATATCTTAATCAAAAATCTGTAGTCTAAAAATATATTCTTAATCAAAGTACTAAAAATATATATGATTCTATTATAAGAGAGGAGAAATTATTTCTTTTATTAAGCTATATCAATTAAATTAGTTATAATATATCCATTCAAGGTGAGAAATTTATTAATTTTAGAACATATTTATTAACTTTGCCAATTTTATTTAAATTAGTCATTTATTAAATTTGCTGTATTTATATAAATATTTTTAACATAAACTGATAAAAAATTCACCATTATGAATTATTACAATTATTAATCATGAACATAATAGTATACTTATTATTTTGATGTAATGAGCTATCACTATGTTATAACTAAATTTTAAATTGTTCAAAATGTTTATTGTATTTTAAAATTTACTTTCTCTTAATTTCTTTAATTTTTCATCTTAAAAAAATATTATACTTTAATTTTATTAAATTTTTTATTATGATTTTAAGAAACAAATGGCGGTAAATGTTTTTTTTATCAATTATATGTATATTCTCATTTATTTTTTTTTCTCTCCATCAATTTAGAGTTGCTTCCCACAACAATTTTTTGGTCGATAGATTCAGGCGAGAGATAAATAGTTTTTATTTTCTTCAATATCATTTATGTTATCTAAATTTACAATTTAGCAATTATAACAATTAAAAATTAATCTCTAATATAAAGAGTTAATTATGAATGGACTGAAAGTTATCTCCTAATATTCAATAATTTTCTTTAGTAAAAAATTAAAAACTATTATTTTCATTTATCAAACTATTGACGAGTTATTTTAAATCCAAAATTGATTTTATAACATATTAGTTTATTTTTTAGTTCATAATTCAAAAATAAATAAAAATATGGTATTCAAATATTCTTAAATCTTATTTAATTTTATTAATTTTTCTTTTTTATTTATTTAGACCTAAGTAACTTAAATCTTGTAAGAAATATTTAAAATTAAATTGAATCAAGTTTTCAAAGTAAATATAAATATATATATTACTTGTACTAAGCAAAAATGTACAGAAATATTAAATTATATCTCCTTCAAATTTTTTCTAATGAATATAGAAGTAAATTCCTCTTTATTTTTAATGTTTTTTTGGTTTGAAGCTGAAATAAATTTCTTTCTCTTGTAAATATTATTTCAGCAGTTAACTACGTGATAAAAACATGATTTGGCTAAAAAATAATTTAATTTCCAGCATATTATAACATTAAAAAAATCAATCGATACAATCAATACATTTTTCCAGAAGTTTTTCTTATGATTGGACTCACATAATGTTATTTTTACTTTATTTAAATGTAGCTTGAAATTATAGCTTTATAAGCAGAATGTATCGAAAATAAGCATGATTCACTGGTTCAACAAAAAAAAATTTGAGAATAATTTAATGCTACATAAGCACACACACACATTATTGAACACATTTTAAAAGAATAAACTCAATAAAAATACCATGAGAAATTAGTTTTTGGAAGTGTATAATTATATTCTTAAGTTTATAATTAATAATGTATATCACACACAACCAACATAAAATTAAGTCCTTTAAAAAGTAAAGTTATACAAACTTAATAATAATTATGATAAATCATTCAATAAATCTCTTTTTAATTAGACGTGGAAACTTAAAGGCTATTCTTTGCTCTCTATTTGTATGAAAAAATTTGCTAGCCCTACAAGAGCCGATTAAATATGCATTTACACTATTCCAATCATTTGTATGCTCTATCTATATATATATACAAGGTTTAAACGTGCCTTTTATATTTCTTCATATAGGTCGACAAAGTGGTGCATTCTTAAAATATGAATTAAAAGAGCATGTAAATTCATACAGCTTCCACTAAATAAGATATAAAAAGATATTCCGATGACTTGAAGTGAAATTTAAAAATATAATTTATAACTTAATATTAAATTCTAAGAATACATATTCAAACTCTAAACTTCCAATTTTTCTTTCACTGTGAAAATGTATACAGACCAATAAGCTTAAAAAGTAAAACATTGAAAAAGTTATTTCTTACATATATATGAAATAACTTATCATCTATGGAATTTAGTTAGCATACTTACTAATTTTAGCTGTTGAGTATTTAATTAAAATATGAAATCAATAATTGTTATTAACAAATTTTTTCACATTTTAACTGCCATGCAATGTATATGCATGCTTGTAGGACTTAATCATCATGTATTAGCCTATTAATTTATAATACTCATGATAAACTATTATATAATGATTTTTGTTTTTCAATAAATCTTTCTAAGACATGAAACCAGAAATTTTGAACACTATGCTCATATTTAGTTCTTGAAATGATGTTACACAATATGCAACCTATGTATTCCTAGTAAAGCTAGTAATAATGACAATACTAAAAACTGAACAGATATTAAATAACTACCAATATTTTGACTTCGATTGAACTTCACAAATCCTTTTAAAATTTCTAACAATTAACAGAGAAAAATTAAAATGTCATATTTTAAACTGAAAACATGAAATCGTAGGATTCTAAATAAAATAAGTTTCTGTAATGAAACATTTTTAAATTATCTGTTGAGGATGTTGCATGTTAATAATAATTGCTGTGTAATAGATGTTATAGTGTCACTGGCTTAAAAAATTCATATATATATTTGTAAGACAGGCAAAATCTACGAAGTAAAATTAACATTCCAAGAGGTCATATTAAAAATTATTTCGAGAAAATTTGAATTAAAAATGTTTGCTTCTCATAAACAATAGGAAAATGTGATTGTATGAAGGAAAATACAAGTTATGTCAAACGCTTATTGCATGCATTTTATATATAATATCTTATTCTCGTGAAATGTCAAATTTGGTATGACTACACTTATATAAATTTATGGTTTTACTCACGTGACGTGTCTATTAAGTTCTCGTTCAATATTCTTGTGAGACACTAACACTTAATGACAGGTATTAAACGTAGAGTTATTTCGGACATTTTATGACTCCAATGTCACTCTGGTGAAACTTATGTAACATCACCAGTTAATTTGGAAATTTATGGCGGTATATAGATGTATACAATAAACATAAAGATATTAATTGAAGGTTTAAAAATTTTAACGACAAATGATTCTGTGGAAATAATATAAGGCATTATATACTTTATTCTTAATTAAAAAAATTTCCTTATTAAAATTTTTAAAAAATCAGACTAAAATTACATTTTTTGGACATCGAAAATCATAGAAATTATTCGAAAATATATATATAACGAAATCAAAGAAATATTACAGCATCTATCAAAGCATCGCACCAGGTGCGTACTCGTATGATAATAACGAATGCCAGCGGACAAAATAATTTTATTCTCTATACCTTCACACGCGGTAATACTCTCATAATACTGTGCACAAAACTTAAGGTATGATTTGCTCTTACATTTTCATGCTGATTAGTTGTTATAACAACTCTTTCTCTGCTGCATTGTCTAAGTAAGCCATAAAAACGGTCGTTATTCTGACAGTATATGATGGTGTTCACATCGTCTAACTATCCATGTTGACATTTGTTACCCTACTCACGAATTAATTTCTTGATAAAGTTTTAATGACAGGGCAATAAGATCCCATGAGTTCAAAAATATGACATGCTTGATATCATAAGTGTTATTTGTATTGTTATTGGCCAAATTCCAGCACTTTTTGCTGTAAAAATTTAGAATTTTCTTAGAGTGTACAAGTTCTTACGGAACATTCAGTAAGTCTTTCTGAACTTATTAATTAATTTGAAAGTTGTGAGCTCTGGACTTATAGATACAGTGATGCTAGAGAGCACCTTAATAATCCTGCTACATTGGATGTCTTACACACATTGATAATTTTTCTGCTTACATCATGCATAGCACACATTTTATGCAGCCAGCATTCAAAGGAAATTTTTTTATATTGGAAGCAAATATACGCAGAATTGCTAATTATTAATATTTGCTAATCATTAATATACCTACAATTTTTCTTATGAAAATTTATCACTTGTTGCAAGCTATCTTCTTAACACTACGATATATATATATATATATATATATATATATATATATATATATATATATATGATTGGCATCATTAAGAAAATTTTACTTTATTAAAATCTAAAATAATGTTATTGAACAAAAAGTTTATTATTAAGATGTCTTGTATTACATTGTGGAGAAAAACTATTTAAAATTTGTCTATGGAAACTAATAGGCACTGCCAGGCAATTTCAGAAATGATTAGCAATAAAATATAATTTTCAATGAAGGAGGTTAAAATAAATAAAAATACAATTAATATCGAATTTTTTTCCATGCGTAGAAACTAGTAAGTTACATAATACATCATATCTTATTCTATGAAAGTTTCCCGACGATTTTAGTTTCTATTAATTCATCAGAACAGCGATTCTCAACCACTGTTTGGGGTACTTTTTTTTGCCGAGAAATTTTAGAAACGTATGTAGAAAAATTTATATTCCTTTTTTATTACGAGTAAAGTAATAAACGTATAGCTACTTTTGTAGTACAAATTATTTTATTTTATATTCAACAGTATTAATATAACTATTTTACACAGTGTATTATGGGTAAGTAAACAACTTTTAAACTTATCTTTTTCTTTGTATGCCGCCAAATATTAAAATCGTTGAAAGTGTATCGCGACAAAAAAATTTGAGAATCACTTCATTAGAATATAAAGAATTCCATTTTGTGTTTCTTGCAAGGTTATTTGTGTAAAAAGCAGAGCAAATATAGAAGTGTACTCTAAATGTTTAGGGTATTAATCAGATTTCTTCATGTTTTTTAACAAGTAAGGAAAGTATTTTATAAACATATTTAGAGTTGAGCAAATAAAATATTCAAGGAATATAATGCAGGAAATAAATAGGAAGAACTACATGTTCAAAATTATGAAAATTCTTCATTTCCAACAAAATTTGTTTTGAATTCTACCGTTAGTCTGACGTTTTAGAATTTCAGTTTATAAACACATGATTCCAAATATAACTATAAATAGGAATAAAGAAGCTTTCAGGAACATATGTTAATTTATATTATTAAAGTTCCACATCACAATAAATAACAATAACGGCACATTACAAATAATTTCACAAAGCAGCTACACAAAAAGAGAGACATGAACAAAACCACTTCAATATCTTAAGTGATCTCAAGTGTCTTTCTATGAAATTCACTAGTTGCACCTAGCGCCATCTACCCACTTTAATAGGGAAGGTAGCTGTAATTATACCCGCTACACCTTCCCCCTACACCTCCGAAGGCTTTCTCGGCGAGGTGGTGTATTATTTATAGACTTTTTACTTCGTCTAGCAATTTTATTTTAGGCTAAAGGTTGCTTAGGAGGTCTACCTCTTTTCCTTAAAGGTACCACAAGAGAATGGTTTGGAGGAACATTCTGATATGATGTTAGTGACGAAGCATAGTATGTACCTAAAGGTTTCTCAGGCTTGTCACAATTGGCTATTTCAAAGGTAGTGGGTGATTTTTGGGAAACCACTATGTAAAGTCCATTTCCACTATGTTAAGTCCATTTCCACTATGTAAAGTCCATTTCCACTATGTAAAGTCCATTTCCACTATGTAAAGTCTAACATAAATTTTGCACTCTTATTTTGGCTAGCTTTACTTACAAGTTTTAACCAAACCAAATCATGGGGTTTGTAGACAGGATTTGATCTATGTAATTTATCAGCATATGCTTTTCGACGATCCTGACTTTTTTCGATATTTTCTTTAATTTATGACATATATCTTTCAAAACTTTTTAAATACGGAGTGAATTCTGGCGCAAAATTATCATTATGAATTACAGTGCGCAGAACAGTACGTACATCCGCCTACAGTTCATAATTCTCTAGCAAATTTAAGATATGCTGCCTAAAACCAGTAGTTTCACATTTTGCAATATTCATTGCAAATCTCTTAGCTGGTGGTAGTTGTTCAGTCCAAAATGTATGGTTGTTGCCTAACATCATTGCCAAACGAGGTTTTAAATCTCTGTTTTTGCGTTTGACAGAATGTTTGGCCTGTGGATGATAAACAGGTATGAGATTTTGATTGATGTTCAAAACAAAAAATAATTGTTGCATTACTGCACTGACAACTTGAGACCCATTATCACTTATTAGGCGACGAGGTAGTCTATACCTCAAAAATACCTCGTTTAATAATGTTAAAGCTCATTCTTTAGCAGTAGCTTGCTTTAACGGGAATAACTCAACCCATTTCGCGTTGTACAGTCTTCAACAATAAAGTTCCATCTCATACCTTTACCAGTTTCTGGCAAGGTCCACAAAGATCAATGGCGATGCTTTTACGTGTTGATCAGGTACAGGTGTTTGCAATAAACAGGCAGGTTTTTTATTCGTTGCTTTGTATCTAATGCATTCTGAACAACTCTTTACATAATCTGAAATGTACTTTCTCATTCCAGTCCAATAATATCTAGATTATATTCGGAAAAAGGTACCATCAGCTCCGTTATATGATGCTGTAGGAGCGTCATGGTGAAGTTTTAGAACTTCTTCTTTTTGATGCGAAGGGACAACTAACTGTGCTTCTTTAACTTCAGAATGTGGAGAATAACAATATAGTACACCTTTATTCAAGAGGTACCCTCTTTCCGTTCAATTCGCAAAGTTACCACTTTTGTTAATATCTTCCAAAGAGTCTACGATCTTCTTTAATTCAGGATCTTCAAATTGTTCCGCTCTGAGTTGACCAGCTGTTCTTGATGGGACATCAATAACAATGATTCTTAAGTCGCAAGATTTTTTATTGTTTTCGTTTATGCTTTTCATAGATCTGGATATCATGTCAGCCACAATGTTACATTTTCCTAGAAAATAATCAATCTTCAAACTGTAAGTTTGAATCTGAAGGGCCCATCTTGTCTAATCTTCCGGTGGTTGACGTTAAAGTCATTAACCAACTTTAATGGTTGTTGGTCTGATGCCACGTTAATATTTGAGCCTTCAATATAACCTCGAAAATTTAAGGCCCATAAGACTGTCAATGTTTCTCTTTCTGTTGTGGAATAGTTTTTTTCAGAAGAGCTTAAAAGTCTACTTGCACATTCGATTGGCTGTTCATCGGCAGGACTTTCACCTTGTAGAAGTACTGAGCTTAGATCATAACCACTTGCATCTGTTCGAATGATATCTGGCTTTGTAGGATCAATTTGTTTTAAAACTGATGTTGTTACTAAACTCGTTTTAAAGTTTGAAATGCTTGTTGTTCTGGTTCATTCCATTTCCAAACAATGTTCTTTTGGGTCAAATTGCTAAGAGGTCTAGCAATATTTGAAAAATTCGGGATGAATTTTCTATACCATGAACAAGTTTGTAAAAATGATTGCAACTGTTTAACATTTCTTGGATAAGGGATATTTTGTATTGCTGCTATTTTATCTTGATTCACCTCTATCCCATTAGGAGTGATCCACAATCTTAGATATTTTACACGAGGGCACGCAAATTTACATTTGTCTCTATTTGCAGATAATTTAAATTTTCGAAATATATCAAATACCATTTTTAAATCTTGAACAAGCTGATCAAAGGTTTCAGACAAAATAATAATATACTAAGATATTCACTGATGGTAGTCCCTTTCAGAATCGATTCATAAGACGTTGGAAAGTTGTTGGGGCGTTTCTTAAACCACATAGCATTCTTTTGTGCCTAAATGCACCAAACGGGCACTCAAATGCAGTCTTGTCTTTATCCTGAGGATTAACCTCGATTTGATGATATCCAGTTTTTAGATCAAGAGTAGACATAAAAATTGTGTATTTCGCATCGTGCGAAAGAGAATCTATGAGAGGCAGTGAATACTTATCAGAAACAGTTATCACATTTAGCTTACTATAATCTATACACAATCTAATAGTTCCTTTAGGTTTAGGAACTAAAACAATCGGTGGTGCATACGGTGATTCGCATTCTTCTATAATATCATTGGCCAAAAGTTCATTAATTTCTTTTCTCAAAAGTTCTTTGTTTTTAGGAGACAGTCTATAAGGTGTAGATGCAACTGGTGGATGGTCACCTGTATTGATATAGTCTTTAATGTAAGGAGTCGGTTCTCCGCCTAACTGGATAATATCTTCATTTTCATTAATCAGAACAGTTATTTGATTTTTGTTTTCTGTATCCAAATTCTGTCCTTCTTCTTCTCTCAAACAAAGATTGTTAGCTTCGAGTATAACTGTAGGATTTCTTTGTATTGGACCATGATTTGTAATTAAATTCGTATGACAAGGACTACTACTGACTTTGACCGGAATGTCTTTTTTGGGTAGGAATGTCTTTTTGCAAACTGTATTCTGTGATTAAGTTTATGACCAAAGTACCAGCAATTGTGTCGCATGTCCATCACAATTCCAAATTTTCTCAAAAAGTCAACAACTAAGAGAGTACGATTATCCTTTGCATGTGGCAGAAAAATCAAGTCTATTTGGAATGTTCGGCCATAAACTGTAATTGGAACTGTAGTGTTTTTTAACAATTGATATGGATTGTTGACCATCAGCCAAACACACTGAAAGATAAACTTCTACAAATTTTTGTCCTCGATGCTTCTTTAAAAAGTTAAACATTAATTCTCAACCAACTGATTGGCTGGCTCCTGTGTCAGCACAAACTGTCCCTGTAGCTTCATAAGCTTTAATGTCAAGTAAAGGTACTGGAAAGGTGAGACAAGTAAATATTTGTATGGAATTGACATGAGTACTATCTTTTATTTGAGAACACTTTGGACATTTTGCTTTTATAAATACTGGATAACCACATCCATAACAATAAACGGAGTTTTCAAAATTTAGTGATGGCCTATAATTTGGGTTAGATTGTGTATTTTTGTGGGTACTAAAAGCTTCAGTTCATAGTTAGGTGATAGATATTTATTTGATTCTTGGAGTAGTCTATCACTTGTCAAGTTTATCACTTGGGAGTACACCTATTAAATGTGATACCCAATAATCAGTAGATGTATTTAAAAGCTTCGTCTGCCTTTCAAACATTGTTATAAGTATTATCCTATCATCTGAATCAAGATTAAATGCAGGCAGGACAGTTTTTAAATGAATCAGCATAGGAGTAGGATCAGTGTGACTGGGATGTAAAGCTGTGGTTGAATTTGATGCTTGCAGCCTAAGCTTTTCAAGTTCGAATGCTCTTTCCTCAGCGCTAAACGCTAATTTTTCCAATTTCTTTATTTCCTCATCTTCAAGCCGTTTACATTCCAACTTTCTTTCTTCAGCATTTTCTAATTGTATCCTATCTTCGATAATATTATTTAATGTATCTTAATTGTTTTTATGCTATTATTTAATGTATCTTAATAAATTGTTCGTTATCTTTAAAGAATGACGATTTAGTGATTTTGTCACCTAAAACTATAATTTTATCATCAGAAGTAACAGGTATGCGGAATTCTAATGCTAAATTATAGAGATCAGTTTTCTTATATTTAGAGAGAAAAACGATGTTTACTCATTATTATATTCAAAGAGAAATTTTTATATAATTCAAAACTTGTAATTGAATATGAATTACCAACCAACTACCTTTCCTTTTGAGGTAAATGAAAACAATTTAGAATGAATATTCATAAATACATTATATTAATTGCTTAAAATATCTAATTAAATAAAAAATACATTCTTTTAAAGTAAATAAATTTAAAATAAGTGAAAATTGCAATTATCTCACCTATTAAATACACAATCTTAAAATGAGAAGTAAAATTATATATCAGACACTTGGTAATAAAATATTACTTCGGAAACTCTTATTTAAATATTTTTTGAATAATCGCTAGTAAAATCTTATTAATGCCATATATAATACCACACAAAATAGGATAAAAAAAACTTTAAAAAATAATGTAATATACAACAATGTTTTAAATGAATTGGATGCAACAAAAGGGAAACACCATAAAACAAATATGTATAAATATATACCTGCGTTTTAATCAGAAAAATGAAATAATAGATTCGTTAATACTGTTTATATATAATAAAATTAATATCGAATACAAAATTAAGGTATTCAAAAAATTAAATCTTGTAATTTATAAAATTTTTGTATCAAGTTATTCTTCATAAATATACTAGAATTAGATTCTAATATGTAGCAAGCGGTAATAATATTTACGTATGTGTTTAAACAAAACCATAAAAAATATGTATAAACACCATATATTCCACATAACATATATATAAACATATAATATCACTTTCATTTATCTTATAATTTTTAGAAATTGAAGTAAATTAATTTAAACTTTCATAAGTTATCGATAACTCCTCCCTTTGCTTGAATATTAATTATAAATATAAATATCAAATATAATAAACACAAAATAAAAGAACATATTTTCAAAAGCTGGGACAAAGATCAAAACAAGGAAGAACAAAGAAAAAGGAATTTTCACCGACATTCCGGGTTGGAATACGATGAGACGGGGGAAATTTTCTTTCACTTTCACTTTCAATGACACTTATTCAGGATGAAACACATTTAAATTTTTTGGCACGTTATTCGTAAAACTGAATTATTTACAAAGCATTACACAGAAAATTTAACGGCGCTTCATATACACTAAAAGATAGCACTTTAACACATATTGTAGCTGTAGAACAAGACGATTCTTGGATGAACCATTTATTGGATAAGAATAATTTCTCTGTGAGCATCAGGGAGAGACACTTAAGCACATTCAGACTTGAGCTGATCTTTTCAAACAAAAGATGCATTCTTATTAAAAGAAATATGCATCACTTGTCAGGATGACACTTTTTCTTTTAGACTCCTGGCGAATAGATTATTCGATGATCATTTTTTGACGTTGGGCGCCACTATATTAACACATGGTTCCAAATATAATTATAAATAGGAATAACGAAACTTTCAGGAACATATGTTAATTAATATTATTAAAGTTCCACATCACAATACATAACAATAACGGCACATTACATATAATTTCACAAAACAGCTACAAAAAAAGAGCAACGAACAAAACCACTTCAATATCTTAAGTGATCTCATGTATCGTTCTGGAAAATTCACTAGTTGCGCCTAGAGCCATCTACCCACTTAAAAAGGGAAGGTAGCTGTAATTATAACCCCGCTACAAGTTCGACTATTAGGTAATTAAAACTATACTTTATAAATAAAAAACTTTTTTTAGAAAACGTAGTACTTTACTCTCTCTCTTTTTAATATTTAAATAATATAATCTGCCTTATAGAATTTCTTGGTTCCTCCGTAATTAATTAGTAAGTCTATCCATAATTAATGTAAGAATTATTGGAAAATCCAGTTTTTGCTAATTCTTTCACGTGCAGAAATTGAAATAAAAATGATAATTTGAAATTTTTTTCAGAATATTTTTACTATTCAGATCATTTAATGCAAAAAAAAAAAATTATATTTAACAATCAAAAACAACATTTAACAAAAAATTATATTTAATCTTTAAATAACTGTCAAAAGTCTTTTTATCTCATAATGCAATTAAACAATTTTCTTCAGCAAAAATATTTTTATGCCTAATAAAAATGTTACTCTGTATTTTCTATTTTAATCATTTTATCTGTACTTAAATTTAAAAAAAAACTTATTTCTTATTCATGTTATTATGAACATAAATCGTATGAGCTGAGATGAGATTTTTAAAATCTCATCTTAGCTCATACGATTTATATTTCAAATCACGTATGAAATATTTTCAAGGGATTAAAAGCTCATAAAAGGAAATAAGTTGAATTTTTTTAACTGTAGTATTTTTATGTTTTATCAGGTGTCATCAAAAAAACTATATTTTTATTTTTAATTTTTACTTTTATCAAGGTGATTAAGGCATCATATTAAGATGAGATACAAAAAAATCACATAGCCTAGAAAAAGTTATTATTTTTAATTCCACAAATAACTTTTTTAAATGGTCTCAGGTATTTTTTAAATGATGTTGATTTCATCGTATTAAAATGAGATACAAAGTAATCATAACCTAGAAAAAATTTATTATTTTTTATTTCGCAAATAACTCTTTTTATAAGTGGTTCAAGGATTTTTAGAAAATATATACTTTAATAACCAGATTATTTTACATTTAATATTCTCTCTTTTATTTATTGTCATAATTCATTTTCATCTATTATTCCTTATGAATAATACTAAGTATATTTCGTGTAAGAAATGATACTTCCAAAATGAGGATAATGCTTCCAAATATGCAGTGATAACAATATGACTAAAAAGTTATAAAGATAAATTCACCTATTTCATATTAAAGATATTTGAAGAAACTTTACAAAATATTCCATAACAATGTTTCGTTAAAGGATAATATAAAAGGAAATTTTTATTTCAAATTTCCAAATTCATTAAATTTTAACATATTTTTGAAATTAAAGTTCACAATATTTAACTTTAAAAATATGTTAGCAGCAATAATAATAATGTTTGATAAAATCTAAATTATCAGCGCTTTCATTCAGTTATGTATTACTGTAAATAAAATTTTTATCACAGTTGTTCCATCAACTGATAATAAACGTGAAAAACATTTAAGATTAAATACAATAAAGTATATGATAATAATGTATGGCACTCGAAGTTTTATATAAATATAGATTATAACAATTCATATTATAAAATAAAAAGATTACATGAAAGTCTTTATATCATGCCCAACCGTTTGACTATGTAATATACCCTATTTTCTTGGCACAAGTGTTTCTCAGTTTATTGAAGGTTGTTCTCCTCCCCATCCGCGTGACAGGTGAATTATGTATATGTGGAAAAATGAGCTGGGATCCCAGCTCAATTTTCCACCACGGTTCGAAATTCTTGAATGTTTTTCCCGCACCATGGATTGGACATGGCATGTCTGTGACTTGGTTTTCTCGCTCACTGGACCTCAACCCACTTGATTTTTTCTTCTGAGGACATTTTAAGGAACAAAATCCTGAAGATATCGTACCGATTTTTCTCGCGGACAAAATTAATATAGTATCAAGAATGTATGCGAGAGTGCACCAGTTGTTCTTTCGTCGGTGTCACTATTCCTCTCACGTAGTCGGCATATTGCGTACATAGTGTAAGTTTTTCACTGAGTAATAAATGTGCAACTTTAATCTCGCTCATTCGCTTTCTCAATATTGTTATAAATTAAATTTGATATTCTTATATTCCCCTTTCCTGCCTCTCAGAGTGGAAAACGAATTCATGCTCCTTAACAAACTATTACTGGTCTGGATGAATAATATCACCCTTCTTAATTTGTAAAAAAAATTTAGAGTCACCCTTTATATGGAAAATTTTCTTCAATTTTCAGCATTTTATTATATGCATGTCATTTAAATCCATTCAAATTTTATTTAATAAATATAATTACAGAAAAAATTTTTGGATTCCTTTTACATTGCAGTGTACAGGTACAGACAAAAAAATCCTTTATTTTTCCCTTCATTTTTTTATAAGGTTTCACTGAATAATATTATTTATAAATCATTATTATATATAATGTTTCATTAGCTATGAAGAAAATTCTTTTCTTCATAACTAATAAAAATAAAAAGTTGTTATATTTTAATTTGTATTTTGATTACTGTGTTTCCGATGCTATGGAAAGTAACCCGATGGTATAGAAAGTAACCTTTAAGTTGTCTGCCTTTAAAAAAAAATTTTTCCTAATGCTGTAATCCAATAATTTGAATTGTAACAGCATGCAATGAGTGAACGTCTACAAAATTATCAGCAGTGATATAATTCAGACAGACTAATACGACGAAATCTATGTCCACAATATCCAAACATTTTGATATGTAAAACATGATTAAGGAAATGCTCATGAATTTCATTTTTTGATGCCACTGACAAACTTAATTTTTATTTTTTTCTCTTTAATTATATGTAAAGCACTGATCTCTACGTAAGCACATTAATTCGTATGATGTACATTTAATAGTGCATCTTAATCTTGTTTAACACATTATTTGAAAAGCACTTACAATTATTTGGATGGTGTAAATATATACAAATAAGTTAAGTAATTTCCTCCTAAGAGAAAATTTTTTAATATAGAATTTCTTTTTGTACAAAAAATTTGCAATTTGACTTGAGAAAAGCTAGCCTTGCTGTCTCTGCAAAGGTAGAGCTAATTACAAAGTATTCCATGACCAGTACAAAATTATTGTGTATGGTCATAGTAATTTCAAGCAGGGCACCGAATGTTTGCGGTATACGTTTGTGTATATCGCATATAAGTATATATACTTAATCCTCAATGAAATCACGATAAACAAGTATTTGTTTTATGTCTTGCATTGCTAAATAGTAAAGTGTAAGACGCTGTTCTGATCCGAGTTAGATCCTAATCATTATTGAACAATCGAAAATGGATGGTGCATTTCTATTTTCTGCTTCTATATTCTATCTAGGTAAGTACATTGAAATTTTCAGGGTTTTCTTCCTATCAACATATGAATGCGGTCTGCATGTGGAAATCCTTTTCTGGAAGCTGGACGTAATGAATGTACATTTCCTTACAAGTATTTTCTGCAGTTAGGGTGCCCATTAACCGGTTTTAAAGTATTTTTAGTGTAATTTTATATTTTTCTGTTGCATATTTCTTGAATGATAAAAGTCGCATACGGAGAACATATAGTTTTATAGCAGCCGTGAATTGTAACTGATGTAATCTCATATAAATGAACATTTATACAAAATACATGCAAGTCAACTAGCGATCTGAAGTTATTTTATTAGCAATCTGAAGAATTTATAACAAAACTTTACATTAAGTATCTCCTTATATCATGAATTTTTTTTTCTTTTTTTGTTATAAAATTGAGTCGGTTGCAACTACAAAATCTGATAATCTGATTAAAGGCCAAGTATATTCTAGTTTTCAGATAAATATTGAAATACTTAAAAAACACTATCATTTTATTTAGAAAAAAATTTTCTTTATTTAATATTTATTAAGATGCTTGATGTCTTAGTATTTGTTTCCAATATATATTTATGTATAATATAAAACTTCTAAATTAGTCCTGAAATTACATAAAAATAAGTTTGGTAACTTTATGAAAACTTTCAATACTTGTACGTTTATGGAGAAATATTTAAAATGAAAGAGATATAATAGATGACAGTATATTTAAAATTTTCTTCTTTAAAATATTTTGAATTTACCGAAGTTGAATACGAATATTCGACAATATATATATGAAGCGATAGTGCTTGATTCAAGTTTTCAAATAAAGTTCAATGTTAAATAGAAACATATTTTTTGAAGTTGAAATTCAAAAAGATTATAAAAATGCTCTCTTTTCATTTGCAAGGATTTCTTATACCAGACTTCCATGTTCAAATTAATTTAGAAAATTTGTAATAAGCAATACTGTAATCTCTATACTACCTTTTCCACTCGAGCTCTACATTGCCTTTCCCACTAGGATAAAGAAAATAAAGAAATAAACATGGAAGGAAATTTCCCACATCTAAATTCTCCATTTACAAACTAAACAGACTTAACTCATTTGACATCATCATTTTCTGCATGTTGCGTCCAATGCATTATTTATAACAACAGTGTTAACTGAGGTTTGGAACTGAATGGCTAACCTTTAGAAAAACTCAATGACTTACGTCGATTCCTACTTTGGCCGTGAATGTCCAAAATCCTCTTTAAATAATAGATCGCAATCAAATTAAGAATTTTTAAGGTTTTTACCATCGATTCAACAGTTGACGGGTTTGAATCCCATTTTGGGTTCGGATAGATGTAGTGGTTCAGAATCCACTTTAAACCCAATGTCTAATTAGTCATCGTATGCAAAAAGTGACCATTGAGCGACAAACAAACCAAACCCGATAGATTTAACTCTAAAGTGCAAAATATGAACATAAAATGATAAAAAAAATTAAACTTGGGAAACTATTAAACGAAGATTGAAGTTAGCTAATTAAGGGTATATTTAACTATCTTTTGATTATTTTAAATCACGGATAATAGTGTGTTATGTTATTTGTTTTTATATGTTTCTCCATTGGTAATGCTTATCCTAATATGTAACGCAATTTTTTCTCGCAGTATTAATAACCTTCTAAATATAATTCAAATTAATATATTTTTTCGGGTATTTGATATTAAAACCTACATTTAACTTATATGAAAATTAAAGTTTACAAATAATTCACAGAGTAGTTTTTGAAATTCAAACCTTCTTTGAAATGATAAGCAATAAATATTAATTAAATATTAAACTCTGGTAATTTCGAATGAATTTATTTTAAAAAATGTTTATTTATGAAACTAAAATATCTATTACATAAAATCTAAGTGTATAAGCTATGTTTGGAACAAAATATAGTAACTTATTAAACTTAAATTCTTGAAAAATATCAAAAATTATCTAATAAAATCTCCGTTTTATATAACTTGTCTCACAGTATCTACAATAAAATAATTGATGTATCCATTTGACGCATATATTTTTGTAATAATGCGTAATAACTCATATTAAAATTAAAATCGACCTGTGCCATTAAAAAGTTAAACCACAATTTTATTTTCAGTTGTTATTAATAAAAGTATATTAGCTCAGGAAAAATTATTAATATATGCACAAATTTAAATATTATATAAGATTACTGTGACAAATAATCAATAAAATAAGTAAGGATATCTGTACGAATCCTATAAAAATTTACAAAACAATAAACTATCCCTCTCTTAAGTATAAATCAGAGCAAATAATTTCGTAAAGAAGTATATGAAAAAACTTATGTTGTAACAATAACATAAGTTTTCAATGTTATTGTAAAAAAAAAATCTTAAACACAATTATATAGTCTTATAATAGACTTATCTAGAAGCATTGAATGCTATCCAAGGTGCAAGAAACATCCAAGTCGATAGTTATTTTGAACTAGAAAAAAAACTCATTTTATTTATGATTTGATGAAATTTTCTTGATACAAAAAATAACTGAGCACCTAAGCTATTAAAAATTCGCTTACAATTTTTACAAAAAAATTATGATGTATTATAAAGGCTGTGATTAATAATTTTATAATAGTTGTTGTAAAGAATATAATTGCTAAGGATAAGTATAAATACCTATATATTTAGGATACTTTCTCACTATACCTTCATTCGATTTGTGATTCTATCTGGCTTAAGAATTGTAAACAGGTCTGTCTCTGCTTTAGCGATAACAAATATTTAAAATTCTGTTCATATATAACTACTTTAAATATAAAAAGTTACTATATTATATATAAAAAGTTGTTAACAAACATTTTGTGAAGTGGCACCATTGATAGTCACCCTGATTACTATAATCTTGGCGGATAATTAGGTCATTCAAACTTTCATGTTAAATGGGGGAATTCTGTCCGTCCCTAAGGTAGTAAGAATATTAAAATTGCTCATAATCTTTTCGGAGTGTTTCTTTATTTAATTCTATGATTAAGAAACATTAGCTTAATAATCAATCGATTTGTATATAGTATCTGTTATCGTATAATAATATTTAAGGTCATATCATAAATTATTGTACGAGACTGTAATTTTTATGTCTTAATTAAAAACAATTAATACATTACATGATACCAAAAACTGTATATTCAATATATATATATATAATAAGACTATTTTTTTTATTTATCTAAGCTGCAATCTTTTTTTTTTTTTTTTTTTTTTTTTCCTTTTTAATAAAATTTTTTTCTGAATAGCAAATGACACTTCCTCTGATTTTATAATTTATAAAAACTGAAGTAAATTTATACATACAAGTATAAAATAATTTATTTATATTTGTGATAATTTTTTTAATTTATAAATTATAACAGCTCTAGAATTATATGCAACAAAAATAGTAATGAAACATCAGCATGAGAATGATGAATATTTAATTCACACCTTGCTGTGAAATTTTCAAATATTATTTTTTTTACATAAGAAACAACATAAATAAGAACTAACTCGTGCATTATTTATTAAAAATTCAGCATAAATTTTGAATTAAAGTTGCACACGTGCAGAAATATTCTACTCTGAAAATTTTAATAGACAGTAGAGCAGTTTATTCAAGAAATTTTATTTCAGAAAATGCACATATTTTTGTACAATTTACATAATACGTTTCCTTTCTTTACATTTCTAAAATCTAGCATTAAATGTCTCTTCACTATAATTGGTCAAGACTAGAACAGAACTATAAATTTAACAATGAAAAATTATATTAGAATAAAAACTACTTTTTCGCATATGCGTATATTATATTTAAAAACTAATTAAAGCTCTTTTCTAACTCAAAATAGTTTTTTAAATTTAAAAATTTCAATGTTAAATTGGTTTTTGCATATGACTTCAGTCGTTGACTCTTTCAACGAGAAGCATTTGATCCTACCATAAACAAATATAAAATTATTATAACTATTCAATAATATTTGTTATGATAAATATTATTGAAATGAACAGTTGAAAGAAAAACTTTTATGACATTTGTATGAGAAAGAGAGATTTTGGTATAATTATAACAAACACTATTCTGGAGTGGGTCACTAATTAATGCCCTGCAAAAGTGTAAGAATTTTTTTAAGTATTAAATTTTGACAAGATTATTGTTAAAAAGTTTATCATCAATTATGATCACCTTAATCATAAATCCTCAACTATAGTTGATGATCCATGCATTGATCGTGGATATGAGGTATTCGGTTGATGCTTAATGCATACATTTGAGAATTTTTGTCGTCTATTAAGCTCAATCTAGTTATCATAAAGGACGTCAAGTGAATTTGTGAAAATAAACAATTATATCATACTTTCGTTTAATAGACAAAATTGTGATGAGTGGGATAATTATGTCACTAATTGCTTAAAATTAACGTGAATGATATCTAGAAAAATTAACCAAAAATACGTAATTCAAAAGCAAAATGTGAAACATGAGTAATTTCTAATAATAGTGCATAGTTTGTGATTTGCGCTTGATTAACAAAAATTATAGTTAATCATTTAATTGTCTATATAGAAGTTATTGACTAAATATTATTCTTTTGAGCGTCAAAATTGGTATAGAAATAATTCTTTTTTTCACTCTCAAATTTAATATAATTTTTATTTTTTATTATCAAAATATTATTAATTATTTCTTGTATAGTGAGAATTTTTTACTTCATAATAATAACTATGACTTTCATCATCAATATTTGTGAGACTCGAAGAATATTGTTTGTTTATATCTTTAAGAATTGACATTTACATGTGATTTTTTCTTGTGTTTCCGATCGGTTGCTTTACTCTCTGCTTTCCTTGCAAATTTCTCTTTGCTTATTAGGCCTAAGAGTGACTCCTTTCCTCATCTGAGTGACCGGGCTAAACCTAAGACTCAACACCATACTAAAGGCAATATTTTTATTCATAGAGCTAAGTGTTGGGAAGGGAAGATGTTTTCCATGAGATGAAGTTCCAACTGTAACCGAGCGCCCATCTTTCTCGAGCGCATATTTCGCAACATTATCATCAATTTTATTTCTTAATTTTTGAATTGATAAGCAATTTATTTTTATCTTTTCAATTTAAAAGAATAAATGGGATTTTACGTTGAATATGGAAGTACAAATAGACGGGCCAAAAAATGGAAGGAATAACATTTCACAGGTAAGAAATATTTAGTGCTCTGCTGAAGTATTGTTTATTTGTAATCTGTTTATTTATCATTTTATTACTTAATGTATTAATAATTACAGAAAATACATTAATATTTGCTTAAAAGTTATTTAATTATTTTTAAAGTTATTTCCAGTTTTGAGAAATATTGTAATTTATTTGTATGTATGAAACCATAAAGCTCTATGAGTAGCTCTATGTATGCTCTCTTATCTTTATGTACAAAACATCAGTATTTTCGTACATAAAAATTAATAAGAAATCTATTTTTGTACAGAAATTTTCTTTATAATAATTAATGTTCTTCTATGAATTAATGTTGACAGTTATAATGTGTTTTGATTAAGACCAGTAATCCAACTCAATGCTTTGGAAACCCAATTTATTTTTCTTAATTACTTTAAAAATATTTTAACAAATTAAAATTCAATTACAACATTGAATACTTTTAACATAATCTAAAATCCAATTATATATATATATATATATATATATATATATATATATATATATATATATATATATATATATATTCTTCTCAAAACTGAGTTTCTAAAAAGTTATAGAAATTGCTTAAAATATATTATTATAAAATATATATATATACATACATACATATATTTATATATATATATATATATATATATATATATATATATATGCATGTATGTATGTATGTATATATATATAAATGTATTGTTTCATTATATGACATATTAACGAAACATTTTTGTTCCAAAACCGCAATTATGTTTTTCATTGAAATATTAAGTAATAAATGTGCAGATTAAATTTAATATTATATCTTTATTTTGAGATTTAAATTAGACTTAAGAAACTTTAGAAATATTTCGTAAAAAGTAGCAGTTTATTATTTAAATGCTATTATGAAAATCGTTTTGACATATATAATAGTAAGTGTAACTTGGGGAAAATATCAATTTAAGTCAATTTTGCCTTTCTGACATATTGAGTATTTAGTTGAATATATAATACACAAAGAGCTTAGTTTCAATCTAAATATAATCCGTAATTTCTTTTAATGAAAATATCACTGTTTGGTATTCTAACTTCTTTTATTTTTCATTTTTTAAAAAGATGTACAGCGGAAAGAAATTTGTCATCGGCAGAATTGGCTTTTCTCTAAACACAATAAATTTTGATCAATACAGTAAATACAGTAAATGTGCTTTTCGAATAGCTTAGAAACCTCCGTTTTATTTATAATGACGCTCTACAAGTTTTGGAGTCTGTTAGTCTTGTTAATAAGGAATTTCTTACTTGGCAACTTGTAAGTATAACAGAGCCACTTTTGCCAAAAATTACTCAGAGCAATTGAGATCCTTTGGACTGACTGCATTTTTACTCCCCAAAAGCATATGAATTTATAAGAAAAACCTTGAACTTGGTACTTTCTCAGCGACGTACTTTTCAATGATCAATTTATCAAAATGGTATCAACATATAGATGGAAATCCTCAATTTTCTAAGGAATGCTTCAAAGCATATGATGCTAAATTTAAAATAGTAAATATCCTATAAAGTTCTGTAAGGCAAATATCCAATCGAATTTGCTTAGTTATAGATGAAATTGCCATTCGTCAGCATATTGAATATGATGGCAAAGAATTTCATGAATACTTTAATAATGGGATTTCCAAGAATGAAGATTATTTACCTGTGGCTAAAGAAGAATTTCTTATTCTTCTTGTTTCTATCTATTTCGATGATAACTGGAAACTACCTCTAGGCTACTTCCTTACAAATGAGATTAATGGCCACTAAGCAGCTAATTTAATTCAAACTGTTGTCTCTCTTTTAGAAAACATTGGTGCCACTGTTGTATCGCTTACATTTGATACATTAGCATCTAATTTCACAATAACAAAAATTCTTGGCTGTTCTCTTAAAGCTAGTTACTACTTTTCCGAATCCTATGATGAAAACTTTAAAACTGCAATATTTTTATCCTTCACATATACTGAAACTTGTGAGGAATATTTTTGGAGATTAAAAAAGCTTGGCTTTCAACAATTCTTTTATAAACTGGAAATGCATTGATGCATCATATGAACTTCAAGAATCAGAAGAATTACAAATGAGAAAAAATTAAGGGCTGCTCATATAACTAATCATAAACAGAAAATGAAGGGGAAATTAGTACCTCAAGTGTAGAGTGAAAGTTTTGTAGATGCAATTGAATATTGCAACAACAAGTTAAAGCTTAATAATTTTTAAGGGTACTGAAGCTACAGAAGAGTTTTTAAGAATTTTTAATATTCTGTTTGGTATTTTAAATTGTTATGATGTTGTTACTTATGACACTTGGACAAGCCAAGCTCGCTTTGCCGATTTTAAATTCTAGACCTAATAAAAAACGGGGTTTTAAAAAAAAGTGCTTAATCTGCATGGTATGCAAAATATTAAGGTATTTTTAAAGCAAGAAGATAATTATATTTCCAGTTTGAGGGTTAATTTTTTGAGATCCAAAAATCTTAGATTCCAACAGGAAAATTGGATTTCTAGGATTTAAAGTATGCATTTAGAGTGCACTGCATACTGCAAAATGGTTAATTTGTCCTGTAAATCCCCCATTATATTATTTTCCCTTTTACAAAGTCAGCCAAGACCATTTAGAACTTTTCTTTTCATGAATAGGATTTTATGATAGAAGCAACAACAATCCAACAGCTTCTCAATTTAAAGCGGCTTATAAAAAATTGCTTGTGAATAAAATTGAAACTTATATCATTTAGTAATTGTATTCCTTTAACAGAAATCTGTATTTTAAGTGTATCTAATCACAATTCACCTATTAAGGTCATTATTTGTCAACCTCTCAAAATAATGTTGCTCTGTCTTCAATAACAACTTTAAATGGGAATCCTGATTTTATGTTAAAAGAGAAAGATATATTATTTAAACTAGACTTAATTAATGAGTTTTCTTGTGATAAAATTTATTATATTGCAGTATTTGTTGTATATAAAAAATTTAAACCAACTTATTAAGTGTGAAATATGTCTAAATATATTGCACATATACATTCAAACTACAGGGTAAAGTGATATGCTAATCAGATGATGTTTACAATGTTTGTAAAATGTGTGAATATATATTTCGAAGAAATGTGATGATGTTTTCATTTTCAAAACTTAAGAATTCAAGGATAATAAACATTCAATATGAATGAGATGCTTTATCAGCTTTAAATATTGAAAATATATTTTCTCAACTGAAATGTCATCAATTTGATTATGATCCTCTAGATAGTCATGTCATCCAACTAATTAAGGCTGTCATTAAGCATTCTTTTCCTGGGGTTTGAGCGGCTACCAGGAGCGTAGCAGGTGGTGGATAGCCGGACGTTCTGTAGTGTGATAGCTCCGAATACTTAATTAAGAACCGCGAACCAACTCCTGTAACCCTGGTGTTATGCGATCCATGCCTTGGGTGAATGGCATTGCGGTTACAGTATCTAAACGGAGTCTCTAGTTACCTGGTAAACCTCTAGAGTATTCTGCCTTACCCAGCATCTTAGGCAATACTGGGCGGACTTTTTTTCTGGGGTTTTTTTCACTTCACTGGCGTGGGAAAAATAAATCTTTCTGTTTTTACAGGTACAACTCCTGAGGTAGACCAGTTTTCAGAAGACAAGGTAACCCAGGAGAAAAGTAGCGAAGGAACAGAAATGAATCCTTCAAAGAGGGAGGTAGGAATGACCTCTCAACCTTCAATATATAGAGATGGTCAGGATGACTTAACAAATGTGACTGCCTCTCTAGATAAGATCAAAATTAAGAAAAGGCTTTCCGACTCTCAGAAGAAATGACTGACCAAGGAAAGGAAAATCATTGAAAGAATTTGGGTTGAAAAATCCAAGGACAAAGGCGAAAAGATACAAAGTTCTGGGATGGAGCAGGACTTAGCATCTAAGACTGCCAGGATGGTCAGATCTGGGGGTGAAACCTACAGGAGAGCCCTCACAGTAGTCAGGATAGCTGTAGTTCTTGAAGGACATCCTGATAACCATTTGACTGAAGAACAGGCTGTCGACCTGGAGCTTCTGATAACGGAAAAAATTACAAGGAATGATGAAGGCTTTTCTCCAACTTTCCTATCATGTATGTTGGAAACAGGGGCTTTAATTATCAATTGCACAGATCTGGAGAGCTCTAAGTGGCTGGAACAGAATGCCAGTGATATTAACCCCTGGAAGGAGCAACAGCTTTTGGTGGATGAGGCAAAGAAACTTGACAGAACCACTAAAATTATTGATAAGCTTCCGAATGTATGCTGCAAACTGGATCCTAAGGTGATCCTGAAAAATTGAGGCACAGAAGGTGGACTTACTTCTACTGAGTGGAATATTCTGCACAGAAAAGATAACCCATCAGGACAGACCATCGTCTTTAGTGTGCCTGAAGCGGTCGCGCCTACACTTGGTAGAAGGGGATATATGATTTATTTCGGACTTCATCAAGGTCGAGCTAAAGTCCTAGACAGGACTCCAAAGCCTGATGGGGGTGAAGGTGCTTCAAGCCAACATCCACCACAGTAGAGGAGATACTTCTAAGCTCAGTAGGAAATTTCCTATTTGGGATTTCTGCCTGGCCTTGATTCAAGAACTTTGGTTTGTCAAGGGTAGAATCAATGGCATTAAAGGTTCTAAAGGCAAATTAACCTATAATTTAAATAGTAATGCTAGAACCAGCATACTTGTTGATAAAGATATTGAGGTATTACCTCTTTTTGAATTTATCAATAGAGACCTAACAGTTGTGAAAGTTAGACTCGACATGGGGAGTGGTGTTTGCGAAATTGTTTTCGGCTCAGTATACCTGCCCTATGAAGAGAAATTTCCACCTGGTGAAACTCTGCATAAACTTCTTCGTTTTTGTGCAGAGAATAACTTTCAGGCAATCCTGGGATTAGACTGCAATGCTCACAATGGTGTCTGGGAAAGTACAGACACAAACAAAAAGGCTGAGTGCCTTTTAGAATTTATCTTAAATAATGATTTAGATTTTCTAAATAGGGACAAGGAATTGACTTTTATTACTATTAATAGAGCTGAAGTGATCGATATCACCGTCGCTACTCAGCTCTTTACTAAGAATATCAAGAGTTGGGTTATGGATGGTGGACCATCTGGTTCAGACCATCAGAATATCTACTTTGAGCTTATCTCTAATATATATGTTGATCGACGGTTCAGAGACCCCATGAGGACAAACTGGAAAAAGTTTCAGGAGGAACTTGTGAGACCTACTGAGTTGGGCACCAAGCCTATTAGAAATAGTTATGATCTAGAAATCACAGCAGAATTTCTGCAAATGAATATTCTAAAATCTTTTAACAACAATTTCCCGGTTCCCACTAGGAGAGTTAAACCCCAATGTGTTAGGTGGAATGACTCTCTGGCTGCTGAAAGAGAAAAGGTTAGGAAACTCTTCAATAGAGCTAAGAAATATGGTAAATGGGACATTTATAAAACAGCCCTAACCTTATAACAATTAATTATAACAAGAATGTTAGAAAAAGCAAAACTGAATTCTGGAGGAAGTTCTGCGAAGAGGTAAATTATATCTCTGAGGGAGCTAGACTCCTACGTATCCTTAGAAGGGATGAACCTATATTAGTTGGCACCTTAAAGGACGAGGATGGCAGCTTTGCTAATACTGGGAAAGCAATTATAAAAGTTTTGACCAAAACGCATTTTCCAAGAGCTAGAGATATTAATAGTAATGATGGTCAGCACTTCATTGGACCTTTAATTTGAGTCAATAAAAGTCAATGGACATATGATAAGAATATCATCAATTATAATAATGTAAGGTGGGCCATTTCCCCCTTTAAACCGTTCAAGAGTCCTGGTCTTGATAGAATAATGCCCATCATGATCCAAAAGGTCGATGAGTTAATTACTACTAAGATACTGACTAAAATGAATAGGGCTTGTCTAGCCATGGGATATATTCCAAAGCTTAGGTGAAGGACTAGGATTGTTTTTCCTTCCTAAGCCTGGGAAAGGTTCTTATGACCAGGCTAAATCTATCTGACCAATTAGCATTTCCTCTTTCTTCCTGAAGATTATGAAAAAAATTATTCATAGGCTTGCTAGGGATTACTTATGCAGTAATTGTCCCTTGCATGTCATCCAATTCGCTTATCAACCTGGTAAGTCTACTGAGACAGCCTTACATCAGCTTGTCTCCAAAACTGAAGACTCTTTGGATAGGAAGGAAATAGCCTTATCTACTTTCCAAGATCCTTTTTTAATTTTATGACCTTTTATGATGCCTTCTGACACCATAGAAAAGTCCTACATGTTCGACAAACCTTTTGAGGTTGTTTTTCCAACCAGCGATGAATGGAGTGAGAACACGATCAGTTTGGATAACTATGATCTAATCTGGTCATCTGGTCTGGTCTGGTCTGGATCTAGAAAGGATAACTTCTATGTACTTGGAGTGCATAGGGTATCACCATGTGTCAACTTCTTTAGGGGCCTTGGGAAGTATGCCACTGTATTTCAAGCTGAAGTTCTTCCCATTATTGACTGTCTTTTATTAAATATTAGAAAAGGCTACCATAGGAAGCGGATTCTTATTTGTAGTGACAGACAAACTGCCGTAAAGACCATTAATTCTTTCCAAGTCAAATCAAGGATTGTCCTGGAATGTAGAAACCTTCTTAAGGAACTGGCACCCAATAAAAAGGTTTTCCTTTTTTGAGTGCCAGGACACATGGAGATTGAAGGTAATAAAAAGTCGGATGAACTGGCAAATCAGGGTCAGTGTTCTAACCCTATTGGTGTGGAACCTTTTTGTGGCATCGACATGAAAACCAAAAAGGGTACCTTACTCAAGTGGGAAAAGCAAAAGATGAATAAATCTTGGTTTAACACTTCTGGTCAAAAGCTCACTAAAATTATAAGTGCTAGATCATCGACGAATGTTGCTTCTAAAATTCTTAGTGGTTTTAGGGCGAAGATACGTACCAACGTAGGCTTCATCACTGGACACTATCATTTCAGGAAACATCTCCATACTATGAGACTTGTTCAAGACCCTAATTGTAGGAAATGTCTTAAGGATGATGAGTCGGCGCATCACATCATTTTTAGTGTGATGAGACTCCATTCGTTTTAATACTTTAGGAATCATCAATACTAAAGAGTTACATCTTAATTCCACAAAGGGTTTGTCTGACTTTATAAATAAAGTGGGTGACCCAATTTATTGGAACTAAGAGTTCATGAACTTAAGGCTATGACACAAAATGCTATCGAGCAGAGGTGCCAGTACCATGCAAGCCCATTAAGAAGAAGAAGAAGCATTATGTTATCTATATTAACCCTTATTAAATAAAATGAAATAATTTAAATAATATGAACTCTGTAAAATTACTATATACAAAGGCAATTCTTTTTAAAGGTCAATAATATGTAAACCTCCTTTCATAAAATAATCAAGAAATTTTATGTTTTTATAGAGAAATATTCAAGCATACTATATTTATTTTCACACACACAATTTTATTCTATAAGAGAAATTTCGTTAAAAATTATTAACATTTATTGAAAAAGGTAAGTTTTTTATGTGCAAAAGAAATACGTTTAGAAGTTTGTTATATTCAGAGCTTTCCTCGATTACCAATCACGTTTGTTAAAAATACATTGAAATGACACAGATAAGTAAATAAAAGATTTACGTATCAAGATATGGTCGAAGAAATTGGATGAAGTAACATCTGACAAATAAGCAAAATTTAGCAATATGCTCAAGTGTTTCTGTTCTAAATGGTGTTCTAGTCATGTGTATAATGAAATTTAGTTATTTAATATACTAATATTTGCAAAAACAATATTAGTATTTGCAAAAATTAATAGATTATTAATTCAATTCAACATCAATGAAACCTACACTACCACATTATTTACTATTTGTAAGAACAACATATATCCGAGAATCTCATTCTTCCAAAAAATTTTAGTGTTTTATTTCTCTTGATCTGAAGATTTTGAGAAAGTAAGGGTTACTTGATTGCGGTATGGATAAATGACAAAATATCCTTAATTGAATTCAAGTGAAGGAAATCCTTCACTATAAGACTGAAGGTGAATAAGATGAAATTCTTTTAATGCCATATAAGTATTGTAGCTGAAGATACAGCAATATCATCATTTAGAGAGAACAAGAATAATATCAAAACGTGAAAAGCAATTATTAAAAATAGAATTATTTACTTTTATTATTGAAAGAGTTGTTGATGAATTTTGTCTTTCTGATTTCTACAGTGTGTGTGAAAGGAAACCACAAATATAATTGCAAACCTTGATTTGGGATATTGTATATAGTTAAAAGGTAGGCTATTCCAAAATTGCAAATCACATATGAGCATAGCATTGCTTACAACAATTTAGAGCTGAATTTGTGTAATATTGAAAATATCGTGTTTCACATTAATGTTCAATGAAAAAATTAGCTTTATGCTACTCATATAATCAGAATAACATGATAAAATATATTCACAAATTTTTAAATTTCCTTAATGACTGTTTTCATAAAATGATTGTTATTTTTAATTAAGTTTAAAACCCAAGTCACTATTTTCCTAAGACATTTGAAATTTTTATTTGAAGACAACTTTAATGCAATTTATTTTGGCAAGTCCTCTGTAAATGATAGAAAAGTAGTCATTTGTTTCAGATACATTCTGATTAGAAAATAAAACATATTTGTATTATCAATATTTTAAATTTTTGCAAATAACAAAATTTTTTTATAACTAGGCTATATTCTTCTTATGGATACACTCTCATATTCATCTACTTAATCTTATTTTCTGTTTTAATTATACTAGTCATGATGAATTTTTAACATTTTTATTTACATAGTGATTATTTTCAGTTGAATGTAGTTCATTTTAATATTTGTTGACTGCTTTATCATCTGTTTATTTTATTATGTGGGTATTACTAATCAATTTCATCTTTGATTTCCATTATTAAAATAATAATTACTTGTACCTCATGAAAAATATTGATACTTACTTTGGGCAACAGTATCTTAAAGTACCTAACCAAACTTATTTTAATGCTAAAAGATGTTTTTTGTTAAAATTTGACGGACTTAATTACAATGAAGAATTCATTTTCTTTCTTATTTCTATTTTTATAATTATATATTTAAGCACATTCTTATCCTTCGCTCATATTTAAAAATTTATTCTTACTATTACTTATATTTAAAGAGTGATAAAATATGTCACATTTATGCCAGACAAAAAAATTAGTTCTACATAAATTTTCAGAATCACTGTATTCTGATTATATTGATAATTTAAACGGGTCTAATATGTTTATTAAATTGTATTTAAATATTTTCAGATATATAAAATAATTTGTATAAATACCATTAAGACTTTAAATATATATTTATGACAAAAATAAAATTTCCAATCTTGAAAGAAATTGATATGATTAAATATTTCTTTTAACTTATTTACCAGCATATAAAAATTTTCATATTCATTACAAATGATAAATTTTGTTGTTGTTGTTTCAAACCTCCAATTGGTCTGCAAAGCTAGACCAGATCCATGATGCCACCACTAACTCTTAAAAAATCTAAAACGAGTAAAGATCTTAGATACATATCTTCCCGAGAAAGCCCCAAACAATCCAAAATGTGGTCGGGAGAGGCCTGGTTAATATTGCATTTGGTGCAGATCGAGAAGATTTTTACACCGTTAGAAAAAGACAGCGATCTGAGGTGGCCGGTAATCAATCTACTTATGGCTGTTTGGTCACTTCTACAACATTGAAGTGACAGAGCACCACTCGGATACCGTCCCCTATACCACTGATGCACTGGTGGGGTGGTCCAAATGACTCTATCAATCTGTTTTGCCGTTGAAAATAGTTCGAAGTAGGTCAGAGAATCAGGAATAACCAAAGGCTCTGCAGAACCTTGTTTAGCCAAAGCGTCCGCAATCTCATTGCCGAAAATATCCACATGAGAGGGTACCCATTGAAGATGTATTTCCCCGAGAGGAAGAAAATTGCTTCAGCTTGTCGAGAATTGCCACGTTAGTTTCATTTCCCACTTTGTGCCAATTAGACAGGTGTTGAATGGGACTTCGACTGTCCGATAGAATCCAAATGTCCGGAGTACGGGGAGAAGACGAAACCCAGCTGAGCCCTGTATCAACAACCATCAGGGTTTCTCTCTTAAGTTTTACAGAGATATTGTCAGAAGTGATAAGTATTCCACTACCAGAGCAATCCCGCTCATCTCTGCTTCCATCAGTATAAATGAGCATAGCTTCCTTGATAAATTTTATTTATCAAGAAATATATTCTATATGAGTTAGTTTTTTTCATGAAAAAATATTTATTCATATTCCGTTCTAATTGATTTGTAGCTATTTCTTTGTCATTCATTATCAAAGCATTGGCCAAAAATGCAATTAGAAACTCTCACTCCCATAAAATTTTGATGCATGCGCAAATTGTATCATTTAAACTACTGCTCGTGCTTTGAATGATTAATTTGCCTATGAATCACTCAACGCACCCTTTCCCACTTTCAGTTAAGGGCTGTTTACACGTTCCGAGTTTCTCGTCCGAACTTCCTCGGAACCCGTTGCCATTGCGAAATCGGAAAGTGTAAACACGTTCTCGGAGGTCGAGCTCCGATCTCGGAAAGAGGTAAAACATGTTCTACTTTTCCATCCGAGATTTTCGTCCACAGCCAATCAGCTTTGTGGAAGAGTGACGTCATCGAAGAACACGAAAATCGAATTTTTCAACCGGAAGAATTTTTTTAAACAGCTGTTTTCTTTGTGGGACATTGACAAAATGAATTAAGCAAAAGAACAAATCGAAATTTTAATTGATGAATATAAAGGGCGGCCATATCCATGGAATGTAAATTCTGTTGATTATGACAACAAGAATTTCAGAAACAAAGGATACGTAGAGCTGTCTGCTGTATTAAATATATCATCAGATGAAATTAAAAAATAAATAAATAAATAATTTAAGAAGCCAATTCTTATGTGAACAAAAGAAAGTGCTTCAATCACAGCGAAGTGGCACCGGTAAGTTATTTTTTATTTTGTAAAATTTAGTTGATTTAGAAATTCATTGCTTATGCTATATTAATACTTAAATATAATTAATTTGATATTACAAAGTGATCTATTTTAAGAATTATTTAAATATATTTTTCTTTAGTTAAAAAATTAATAAATAAGATTAAAATTATTGTAATTAATCTGCATTTTCTGGTGAGATGACTTTAATTAACTGCTCTACTCCTATATATTTTAAGGAATTCAAAATGATGTAATCTTTGAAAATAACTAAAAATTAATACAATTAATCATTATTCCAATGATTTCATAAAAAAAATATTTGGCTTTAAAATAGTTTTTATCAAAGCATTAAAAAGAACTCTCTAGAAAAAAGTTGTGATTTGAAAATATTTTGTTTGCAAATTATATTGTCATTTCTATGATTTTTCTGTTTCTTTCCTAGACTAATAAATCATGTTTATTAGAATAATTAAAGAGTAATAAGTCGACAAGTCTCTAATAAAAATTTTCCCTTATTCTAATCAAATTTTTATGATCAGCAGTTGTTTCATACAGATATAATTAAAAATCTAAATACATTAAGGACAACTTATTGACTTTAACAATTTTGTTATAACATAATATTATTATTTAATTAAGTTTGATATTAAGACATAACTTTTTTGTCCAATTTCATTTAATAGAGAAAAATATTGCTTAATTCATTAATACATACATTATTATGATTCAAATGGCCTCACTGAAATATTTTTTTATATCTTTGTAAAAATTGACTAGTGTTTTTGTTGACAAATTATTAATCCTTTTCATATAAGCTAATTTTCTATTAACTGAAAATAGTTTCTAAAATCTCTTAAAAGACTAGTCTTATATTCAGTAGTTTCACCAATGTTATAACACAAGTAATTTCTTTTAAGAAGTTAAAAATCTAGATTTTGCTGTTAATTAAAATATCAACTAGATATTTTAATTAATAGCAAAATCACAAAATTCTTAATGTATTTTTCATATAATTGCATGAGTTATTTTCTTGCATTATATCATTTTCAATAATATTGAAAACTTAATAATATAAATGTTTTTATTATAAGTGGGCAAATTATAATATATTGTGTATTTTTATTTAAGCTTTATAGTATACATTTGATTATATTTTGTATAAAAATACAACTGTGAAGGAATTGAAACATTTTATAAATTTCATTAAAGCAAATTTTAGTTTCAAGATCTTTAATGTTCTCTGCTATTTATAAAAGCAGATACTCCAAGTAAAAGAAAGGAAAAATTATGTATAAATATTTCCGTTATATATAATTTAGGCATTTCATGAGACTTTTAAGCCTATTTTATTAAGTTTTTAAATGAATGTCTGATTTTATTAAAGTGTTTCATGTGTAATAAAAAAATAACATTCATATAGATACATTTTTTTCTTAATTTATTTTCCATATTCTGCAGAAATTGCAGACATACTGATTTCTGTATTTCAGATTTATTCAAAAATAAATGCAGTTTAGTGGAATGATGAGCTCTCATCGTAAAATGTTCACAGTTTTCATTGGCAAAAATGTTTAATATAGATTTTAGCCATAATTCAATAAAAGCATGTTTCTAAATGAAACCTAATCTTTTTTAAAATATCTTATAATTTACATTAGAATTTTTAGTGTCCATATTTGCTTAAATATGTTTAAAATGTCAGTCAATAAAAAAGATCTCTTAATGAATTTTTTTTGCTTTGATCTACAATAAGTTAAAATATCAATAAATTCCTATCACAAAAATTGTTTTGACAATCTATTGCACTGTTTCAAGAGCTGATGATATATACACACCAAAATGGTGGTGCTATGATATGTTATCCTTTCTAAGAAAAAGTGCCACACCAAAGGAAAGCACTTCAAATCTTTCTGGGAGTATACAAATTTTTCAATCTTTTATTAGATCATGGCGTTAATAAACATATTCAAATACTTCATTTAATGGTTCATTTTCAGCCGCATCTTGTTATGCGAAACAAGTACTCCAAATATGCATAAGAATCACCTGTAAAATATACATTAATTTAGATTAGATATAAACTTTGAGAAACTGCAAACGTTCTTATTTAGATTAAATATTTTCAAAGACATACCTGAAGCTAGATATCGTAAAGTGACAGCAAGCCTCTCTGCAGTAGGTATCGCTTCTCGCATTAATGTGTCTTTTTTTTTTTCAACATATGGTTTAACCCTTTTTAGTAAGAAATCAAAACTGTCTTTATCCTTTCTGACAAAATTTTTATAGACAAATGGATCAGAGATCTCCAATTCCCTTAAAAGACAATGGTAAGCACCAAACGATGGCCGATTTGACAGCCAAGGTTTAGTCCACACTGATCTATTGTTATTTTTATTCTTTCTTTTTGATAATAATGAAGCAGCAGCCACTACTGTCATTATTGTTAAAATTTTTAATTCTTGATTCATATTAAAAATAGAGATTAAATAAATTGAACAGCAACAAAGGAAGAGAAATAAAACGGCAACTATTGGAAACTAAAAGCGAAACTACGATAAGCGTTAAAAAATATCGATTCAGAGAAATCGGAACGTGTAAACAGCACTTTCGGATCGATCGGACGAGAAACTCGTTTCTCGGTCTTGATGACGTCATATTGCTAGTTCGGACGAGAAACTCGTTTCTCGGTCTTGATGACGTCATATTGCTAGTTCGGACGAGAAACTCGGAACGTGTAAACAGGCCTTTATGGTCGAACTAAGATGGCGACAACAGCTTCAATTGAATCAAACGCATTTTATTTGATATGCCTTCTCTTCTACTTCTAGCTCAATGATTTTATTCAATGATAAAAATTTAACGTGCATATACTCTATTAAAACTTTGTGAGAGAAGAGATTATTTGTGTCACTTTTCTGGCACAGCAGCTGATAACGGTTCCTTAATAGGGGTGGGAAGAAATACCTGCAACCAATATTTTGTATAGTATTTGAAAATAACAATCTATAATCAGTACTTCTTTTATCAAATACTCGATACTTCTAGAGACAAATTTAGAGCGAGTCCCAGTATCCTCAAACAGTTGCAGATACAATGTACTTGACTTGATTCAAAGTAATCAGTAACAGTTACAAGTACAGAAGAGCCAATGACAGAGCGAGTACGTGCATACGTGCCTGTTTCAAAGTAATCAGCGAGTACGTAAGTACGTTCCTGTTTCGAAAAAATCAGTGAATACGTGCGTACGTACCAATGTTTCAAAGTAATCAATGCAGTTGCAATGTACTTGACTGAATGTAACAAATACAGAAGAGCCAATGACAGAGCGAGTACAAGTAACAATGTTATCGAGATATTGATATATACGGATGAATTATGAGATTGTGGTACAATCATTTCTTATAGTAGGGAAGCTGTGTGTGAGAAGAGTTAAATGACAGGTGATTTAACTGAAAATAGAAGAGGGATACATGGGAATTGGAAGATCTCTTTAAAGAGGGAGACATAGTGAATTTATATTGAAAGACAGAATATGCATGTACATTTGTTTCGTTTCGGTTAATAAAATGAATGAGTAGTGAAAATCAATAATCGTGGCTCATTTATTTAGTTATTATCGTTCTTTTTCAAAAATATCACGTTTTTTTTAAATATAAGAAAAGCCTGATATTCTTATTATGTATTTAGCAATTTTTATTGACTTTCATTTTTGTTGCTATTTCTTTTAAAAATTTTATTTTATTTTATGAATATATATATATATATATATTCATAAAATAAAATAAAATTTTTAATACTAAAATGAATAAACTATATATATATATATATATATAGTTTATTCATTTTAGTTTAAAGTTAATTTTTTACCAAAAAAACGGTTTGTAGAAAAATAACTTATATTTCTTTGCTTCATACTAGAAATGAAAGCATTACAGGAAAAAACAAAAAAATTGCAATTAATGAAATATTGCATAAATAATATGAATTATTTTTTATAGATTATAACGTAAGCTGTTATTATTAATATTTTAAAATGCTTATTTATCAATAATAATGATTTCAATAAACATTAATTATATTAATTAGTTTTATAGACTAATATAAAATATTATAGATCTAATTATTAGGTTTTAATTAATTATTAGTTTATTTATTATTTAATTTTTATTCGATTTATTTATAAAATTTAAAGAACTTTGTCATTATTTTTTAACTCGATAGATGGCAGAACAAAAGAAATTGAAACAAGTACAAAATGTTATCAGAAAATACTTGTTATTTTAAAAGTAACTGTACTCAGTACATACTAAGTGCAGGAAAAGTAACTAAGTCCCATCCTTAAGCAATAGTTATCTCAACAGCTGCATAATATCAAGCCGTTCTTAAATAACAGCTCTGGTTTAAAAAACAAGTAAATACGTTACCCGTTTCATTCCTTGAAGAAACGGAACCTATCTGACTGCTCAACATATTCATTAAATTTTAATTAGTTGCAATATTAAATTTCAGAAATGAATGTTCAAAGATTCAGAAAATTGTGTATTTTTGTAAGTACATGAAATATATTATAGACTTGATTAAATGCTTTATTTTTATGTATTTATCATTTCATACTCAATTTCACCTACAAGGTCAATTAAATGTTTCTTATTCATGTTGTCTTACATTATTTACATTTAACTATTTTGTGAATACTTATGAAAGATGTAGTTAAATATCGGTCCACTATTATTTACAATGATCACTATAGCTTCGTGTTAAAAAAAAATAGTTTATGTTTGAAATTTGTGTAGTCTAAAGAACACTTTCAAAAAAAAAAAAAAAAAAAACTCATGTGAAACTTTCTAGATTAAAGAACTGCAGAATATTTTAATTTAAATATAATTATTTTGTGCTTAAGAATACTTGAAATTTTTATTAAAATTGGGAATTACTCTACGGCGATTTTAAATTTAGAAATTGTTCCAAGAAATAGTTCAATGTGAGTGCAAAGAATTTAATAAGTTTCTGATTCTAGGGAATTTAAATTCATCTTCAAAGTGTTTTTATTATCAGTTTGTGAAATTTTGTAGAAATGTTGTGAATCAAGTCATGTAAACCAATAACTGTACTAATTAAAAAGCATAGCTTTAATTATCCCCTCAAACATTGTCAATCATAATTTCCTGATTGTTCTTCACTTTGATTTCACTAAAACGCTTAGAGACTTCTCTTTTACTTTTAATATATAAACATACAAAAAAGAGAAGACTAAAGGCTTCTAAATCAAATGAAAAAATATTAATTAATCATAGAACTACTGAAAGGTAATTGATGTTTCTAGATCAAGGTGCAACTTGTGTATTATTATGAATGTTAAATAGTGATAGCTTTTTTTATTGACACATTCTGTTTGCACCTTTTATTTTGCAAATGTTAACTTGCACATTACAATTCTATGTGTTCTATGAAAAGAATATTATGATTGTCATAGTTTACACTTATTATTCACATTACTCTTCTATCTATCAGAAAATATTATTCTAGATTCCGAATAATATAACAAATGTTTCTACTGTGCCATACTGTTTGCAAGACTCATTTATGGTAAAACATTAGAAAAAAAAAGCATTTTAATTTTTATAAAATTCAATTGAAGTGTAATAAAATATTATTACTAAAATAAATAATATTGTATTAGAATAAAAAAATTACTATATTATCAGTTTTTGAAAATTAGTATCTTCTATAAATATAAATGGTATATATATTTGTAATAAAATAATTTAAATGAAATTTCAAAAGAAATTTTGAATCAATACTTATATAGAATAGTTATCAAGATTAAAACTGTAGGCAGTTTAATTAAAGGAAATTATTTAAAAAAATAAGTTTTTAATATGAGCTGAAGCTACAAAAAGTTCTCACTATTCATTTTATTGGTATTCTTATTTTTAGGCATATATAAAAATTTAATATATGAATATATAAAAAATTCTATGTAAATCCTTTATTAATTTTGTTTAAATTTCTTTGAAAAGTTTTAAATTAAGTATTCATACATATTATATAAATATGTTGTACTGTATTTATGTTGCTTGAAGTTTATCTTTTGACTTTTAAGCTAAGCCTAAAATTTCAAATTTGACTAATGTTAATATTTTTAATAATATTTTTGTGTTAACTGAAATAAGTTTTGGTTTTATAGGGCTCCCAAAAATTTAGATTTATTCATCAGTCCAAATCAGAAGTAGAATTAGATATTCTACCGAAACAGGATGCAAAAGTAAGAAAAAATTTTTGATAATGTATTGTAGCAACACTTTGCTATGTACTTGAAATACTGCTTTAGATTTTAATATGTTGTTTATTCATTCCTACTTCACTTGTCTTTAATGTTTTATGTTTAGAAAGATAAATGTAGTACATAATTTTCAGTTAGATTTTGAATTAATATCACATATCACTGTTTTACTTGAACATCTTCCTGTTTTCACAAGTTTTATTTAACTACTTGCATAATGAAAGTATTTACCTACTTTTCAAAAAATGTTTGTCTTTAACTCAGTTTTGTTTTTTATCAATAAAACAAAATTTGACTTTGTGCATCAGTATTAAAAGTTAATAATAAAAATTGTTGTTATGAAATTAAATTATAAATAGTAAATTTATACCATATTAATTTTTCTCAAAAATATAAGATTAGCACTTGCAGAAGTTTTTCTTTGAAATTTCTGTGCTCTCAGTATTTACTAGCTTTAACAGCTTTAATAATTTATTTTATTTATGAAAAAGCCAAAATGTAAATGGTGAGATTTGCTTGTGATAATAAATGTTCTTTCTAGATGAATAAAATTAGTTCTGCTATCGTGCAATCTTTGTCATTCAACATCAATGTTTTTGGCAGTTTTACTGTTTACTTGACAACTTGGATTTTGTCTTTCATTATTAATATTTTTATCAATTATTGTAGATGGAGAATTTTAACTCAATATTTTAAAAATAAATCTATCTTTATCCTATTAACTATCAGAATATTTAATTTAGATTTTGAAATTTGTGTTTTCATGTCCTTTTTTTCTCGCACATCTAATCAGATTTGACTTTCTTATACTTTTGTTTAAAAATTCTAATATTTTATGGCTTTGCATGTATTTTTATTATCAATAATTTATTTAGGTATTCACAGTTCAATTAGAAAAAAATGTTACTTAAAGTTCAATGAAGTAAATTTTTAAGGTTGAACATTTTTTCCTGAATTGAAATACATTTGGTTTTAACATGTTATGACAATTCATTATTTAAATTTCAATCACAAAAAACATTAAGTATACTATGAAATTAAATGTAATGAAGTAAGAATCATAGTGAATATTCAAACAACAAAAGATTTTAATAATTAAAATTTTACAAATTTAATGAGAGAGTTTATTATTAATGAGAGAGCTTAAGGGCTACTAAAACTAAAAATGAATTGCACAGGTTGTAATATATCATAGAATTGCATGACGAATACATTCTGACACAGTTATCTAAAAATTTTGCACATTTGTTAGTCATACTGACTTGTAGGGCGAAGCCCATCTCATAAACTTTATTGTTCTCTCAAATGTTGCCGAACATTTGCTGTGCAATTAAGCAATAAATGTAAAACTTTCATTTGAAATTTGTCTAATACAGGAAAACTATGTTAAATTTGTTATTACTGCACTGTGACAAATCAAAATAGCTGTTACATCTATTTAATTTTCAAAATACATTACTCTATATTTCTGTTTATTAATAAATGTTTAAAATATGGCTATGGTAATAATATTTTATGCACTATACTAATTCAATGCAATAAAATGACTACAATATTGTTATTTTGGTGTAAGTCTTCATTTCTGTGTATAGTATACACTGATAAAATAGTCCATAACTATACATCAATATTGCAGCTTAGAATTAAAAATAGCCGTGCTGTAAAAGATAGGGTATAAAAAAAACTAAGCAATAATGATTTAGACCCACCAGTTAAACACCATTTTCCTCAATGTTATTAGCCAAGTTCATTGATACACATAGTAGATCATGGATTAAAGCTGAAATATACGATCAAGTTACTTGTATATTTATATGTGCAAGTAACTTGATTTAGATAAATAATTTTTGGATACTGACTTTACAAAGCCGATATCTCAATCATATTATACAAGTAACTTGTTATGTACTTGAATGACTAATGTTATACAATACAGATATTGTATTACAATTTTGCTTCAATAATTCTAGGAGAATTATTGCCACCAATTGTGATAAGTTTTGAGTATCGAAAGCTGATGAAATTAGTACTACTGATAACTAATAGAAAATATACAACTATGATATATAATGTAGAACTGATATTTCACCTGATTTAACAAATCCAGAGAAATAACAAAATAAAAACAATTAGAAAGCTGCTGTGATAATGAAAACTTTTCTTTTTTCCATTTTCAGTTTCCTAATTTACAACAATTATTCTGTGTTGTTTTGAATTAAAAACATTTCTCCTGATTGTGACTTAATTTAAATTTTAAGAAAATATTCTGGGAACAAGAATATTGACATATTTTATGTAATTAACATAATATATAACTTAATATAAAATTAATTCATGTTGCTTATTTAATGAGATTTTTTAACTTACTTATTGTTAAATTTTTTTTATTTATTTATTTTTTTTTTTTTTATCATTTCTAGGTTTACAAGAAAAGTGTATTTATTTTTAACTCTATCAGAAAAAATTAATACCAATTTTAGGTCTAATCTGTTTTGCATTAATGTAAAAGAAGTAGTAAAAAAAAAAAACTAATAATAATGGCAGAAATTATTCTTTCTTTTTTGAAAAAACCATTTTTGATTAAGATTTTAGTTTAGTTTATTAAGGGTATTCTATAAATTACATTTATATAGATGTTTCTTAATGTGTTTTGGGTTAAAAGTACAAGAGAAAATTTAGCAAATTTTTCTCAAATCCCACCAATCTAATTTATTTTTTTCCAACCACTGAAGTTACATTTTGGATATCATGGATATTTGCATCTGTTTTTCTGTCATGAGAGCATTTTGTGAGATTATGCTAAAAGAAATTTCATGGAATTAATTGAAATATTTTTAAAATTGCATATTTTATTTTTGAAAGTAACAAAAATATAATAATAAAGTGTTATTCATTGCCACTAAAATAATCACAAGAATAATTCTTATATGACATTTTTTATAATTAATCTCTCATTATCACTAACTAAAAAAAACATTCAGTGGTATTGTACCAAGCAGCAGCCTAAGTAGTTAACATTAAGTCAATAAATCTGAGTCCTAGTTTTTATAAATTTTCCTAATTGTACATGTCCAAGGAAAACAGGCTTAAAAATTACATGTAGTTTAATATTACATTAAGTTGCCACTCATAAAACACTTATATTAGGACTTATCTGGTTAAACAATCATGGAATTGTTAGTGTTCTGTTCTTTAATTCTGAAGTTTTGTAGATTTAAATCCCACTTTTAGCATTTGTTTTTAGAATTCACTCAAAACTATATAGCATTGTTAAATTTGACCTTATGTAATAAAGTTGACGGCAGATCAATAAACAAAACGATCCAAGCTTTGAACATGTTATGAACTATCAGCTGAATAATTAATGCCAGCCATTGTTCAGGAATTTCAGTTTGGAATCTACTCAAAATTGTGAATCATGTGTATTATTTAAAAAAATTATTTTATTTTAAACTTATTTTATTTCTGCTTAAATTTATTTTTAAAATAATTGATGATTTTCAAAAACTGACTCCTACCTGCTGGTATTTTTGTCACACGTCACATATTATTTGTATAATACATTTATGTGGGTAAAAATTTTTTTATAGTTTTAAAGGCTGTATGCTAACAACATTTACATTTTATAGGACATATAATTTATTATCAATATATAATTTATTAGTATTTGTGCTATCAAAAATTAATCATCCCAAAATTGAAAATTTTACCATTTAAAATTTAATTTTTTAAAGTTAGAAATTTCCAGATTTTAAATGTTTGTATTTCTAAAAGAGTTTTTATTGTCCATTACGCATTGCTATTACATCTGGTTAGGTGGTAGAATTAATTTTTTCTTAAGTGATTCAATTATAAAAACATTTATATTGCCTAAATGTTACCTGGTTAATCTTTATGGCACTTTACTGGATATGTTTCCTAATGCAGATGCTGTTCATTCATTTACAAAAATTATTTCATTGAATGATGTATTGATTTAAAACTAATGAAAATGTGATTTTATTTTTAAAATATCTTATTTTGTAATTACATTTTTAGTAGAATGATTGATTTAATTTTTTATTTTAGTTAATATTTTAAATGTTTTTTTTTTCCATAAATTGAATGAAGTTTTGTAATACTACCTCATAAAGCCCATTTGTATTAGAAGAATATAAGAAAATATCAAAAATCATAGTATTAAAGGCTACTTAATTATTATGAGAAACTAAAAATGAAACAGTTCACACCGGAAGATAAGATTTTTTGTATCATTTATAAGCTACTCGTGCAACAGTATGGTTAAGATAATAACCAATATGCAATTATTTGTACCATTATTATTTGAATTTTATTGTTCTAAATTTTTTCAATATGCCAGAAACTAAATGAATAATTTGTACTTGACTTTTTTTTAAAAAAATGCTGATTAAATAAATTGCAGATGTTGTGTAAGTCTCATAGGAAGTTTCATAAAAATCTTTTTCATTATTGATAAATAAAAAGATAGAAATGTTATTCATAATCTTATAATATTTTAGTTAATATTATCATTTAGAAAAATTAATAAATTTTGCTCAGTTGTAGATTTTATGAGATTACAATTTATTGATACATTCAGTATTGATGTTGAAGTTGTGATTGTTTTCAGAAATGAGTGAATTATTCAGCAATTTTTTAATATGTATATTTGTATCTGGTAAATCATCAGTGTTTTCTAATAATAAATAATTTTGAAAAATTTTGGTGATTATAAAACAATATATAAAATGATTAATTTATTTTGCTTTTTGAAGGAAATTTAAGTTTTAAAAAAAAGAATCTACCCCCCTCTCTCTCTCTGTTTGTGTAAAATGACCCATATGCTTTTATTATTTGAAATATATATAGTTTTTTTTCATTATAAAATATATTTTTAATTTATAATGGGAAACTTGTCTGGTTATTATAAATGTAAAATAATGCGAGCTTGGTGCTTTCATTTGAAAATGTTCAAATTTATAATTCACACTTTATTGTAAAATTATTATTCCAAAATTATATATTATATATGTAATTTTTGATAGTAAAAATAATTAGTATGAAGAAACTTTTACAGGTATCTTAAGACACAGAAATGTTTTAAAATAAATAAATTTTCTAACCTTTATATAAATAGTATGTTATATATTTAGTGGTGCAACATTATGAGGATCACTATGGGGTGTTGGGATAGAACTGGCTCCTTTAATACCATTTGAATATGAAATTTTCTGTTCAGTTGCCTTGGTTTTATTGTTGTAGCTTTTGTGTCTTAAAATATTTAAGATTGTTTTTAGTTAATTAATCATTGGACTAATATTTTACTTTAAACTAGAACTATTGGAAAAAATGCTGTTTTCATAAATGTGCTTTTTTAATTTCATTATGAATCTACTTAAACTCATCTTAATTAGCTGTCATACAAAAAAAAAAAAAAAAAACTGATTACAACACCATTAGTATATAATAAGATGCCCCTCTCTTTTTTGATACAGAAAGAATTTTGATATAAATTTAAATTTTAAATGATTAAAAGCATTTGTATTCAAACTAAAAAATTTTGACTTTTAAGTAAAGTTTATTAAATTTTTGTGGATAAGTACTGTATTTTTCTGCATATAATCCATGGCTTATGTATTAAAGTTTAGAATTTCATTGTTTGTATTGTACATTGCTACAGATAATCTGATAATAAAAAAACATTATTCATTTGAAAAGCTTACAAACATACATAGTTGTGGAGCCCTGGACTGTACCTTTAGGTTAACGGGTTTGGAATACTTGCCCATTAAAAAGTGCCTCATAATTTTGAACCATGATCAGGTGATGAAGTCACACCTGAGCTATCATCCTCCTCTTCACATCCACAACAAACCAGTTGAAAAACTTACAACATAACATATTAATGTGGACCCCAACCCACGAAGCTCCAGTTAACCGGTGAGGTGAGTAGAGCATGGTCGTCCTCCCAATCCCGGCCCACTGCAAATGGTGCTTCACTTTGCTGATCTTAATGGGAAGCGGCATGAAGCTACTGAGCCAGTGCAGCTCAGAAAATCTTACAATAAAGTTTGAAAAAATGTTTCATAAAATAAATAATAGGTAGCGCCACAACTCAACTGACTTATTTCAATTATAATCAGCATAATCCAATTGCATTCAAGAACAATTTGGTTCCTTGGAATGATATTAAAATTGCAATTGGCTAACGTCATTTCACACTGTGTCTTGACCTTAGCTGTTTTGCTCTGAAAACATTCAAATTCATATATTGTTACGTAGAAGCGAAAACTATTAAATTGCAGAACAAATTTTAAATCAAAAACTATAAATAAGGCAAATAAAAAATGCTGACAAATGTGTTAATGTAAAATAAAAACAAACCATATACAGTGCAAAAGAAAAAAATGTATCCAATGCACAATCTGAAAATAATCGATTTTTTTCATATAATTATTAATGAAACAAGTATATTTTTATTTTAAAATGTGTCTAACCTTTTTTTAAAAATTATTAAAAACTAAAAATCAAGAAGTTTTACTAGAATCTTCTTGGATCTTGATCGATGCTGTGCTTTCATCTCAGTTTATATCACTTTGTGTTGAAGTGGATTTAAACAGATCTTTGTCATTATAAATGGTCTTTTCTATACAGTTTATTATATTTTTAATCATACTATGTAATTTTTATTTTATTTGACATCAATTTATTAGCAGTATATATTTTCGACTATTTGTCAGAAAAATTTCTCTTGATTATTTGCTGTTTTTTTTTTTTTTTTTTTTTTTTTTTACTCAAAACAGGTCTTGCAGATAATATGCCGCTACAGATTATGTATACAAAAACACAGTAATACAAATGCTAATAAGTTTTTCTGAAAAATTTTCTTAGCAATATTTATCTTATTTTTCTGCGAAGAAAAGAACTCTTCAAGATTGTTCCTCTATAAATACTAGACAGTTGTTTTTAATCTCTTGCTTGAAAACAATAAAAGAATGATAGTTCAAAAAAAAGTTAATTGAAAGCAAACTATTTTATTATGGATTTTAACTGAATATCCTTTAAGTTATTCTATATGATGATTAAAATTTTAAGGAAGGTTGTTTTACAATGGTTAGCAAATTCTTTGTTGAGACAAATTAACCTATGTCATTTTATAAGCTTATTGGTGCTTAATTTGGGACATGATTCCCTATACTTGTTGAAATGAACTGTTTCCAATTGCAAAACTTTCAGTTATTTAATTCTACACTTCAAGTTCCATATGAATTTTTATAGGTTTCTCAAATTGCAAATGGAATCAAAGTTGCATCCCTTGAAAACTATAGTCCTGTGACAGAGGTTGCAGTAGTTGTGAAAGCAGGCTCAAGGTATGAGGACTGTAAAGAAAATCTCGGAGTTAGTCATTGTTTACGGAATGCTGCAGTTCTTGTAAGTTTCATTCACTTATTTATATTTACAGTGAATAATTTAAGAACTTAGGTTTATGATACACAGAGTTTCTCTCTGCCTTGGTATACTTTTTAAACTGTAAACAGTTTATTGATCATGTTTTTTTAAGTAAATACTACTCCTAATTTTCTATCCATGATTAGTAAAACTCCAGTTTCTTTTGGAGTAGACAACCCTATGAGAATATCATCACTTTTCTAAACTTTTACTAATAACTAAAAATAAATATTTTCTATAAAAAAATAAAGTATTGGTTATATAATGAATGATTTTAATTATTAATTATAATGTGTATGTTTTTAATTATAAACTGTAATAATTACTATTATGTAAAACAATGAGTTTGTTTTAATTGAAATGAGTATAAAGATCTAATATAAAGCCACATTATTATGCTTGATAAAGAATTAAAAAGAGCCTTTGCTTAAAGTTAATTAATAAGGTTTCTGGTGGTGTTTCTTATAATAAAAAAGACATCTTAAAATTGATATTAGAAAAGCTCTTCTGATATTATATAAAATTTGAAGTGGGGAAAATTTATAATAGTGGATGCTCCTGCCAATTCTTTTGAAATCTCTTCTACTTTTAGAGGCTTAATTAATGATCATTAGAAAGAATATGAGTGGTATGCATTTTATGTATAATGAATAGCAGTTCAATTAAAAGTTACTGAACAATGCTTCCACTCTTCCATTCTTATCTTGCTCAACAGATACCCTTCTAATTTCTCCTTATTTTTAATTTTATTCATAATATTGAAATGAATGGAATCAAAAAATGTAAAAAAAAGATATTTAAAGTATTGATGAAGAATTATTATTTTTATCTAAAATTTGCAATTGGACGATTATTTTTAATGGGAAAAAAAATTATTGCGAAACCTGAAGAGTAAAAAGTAATTTCTAATTTTTAATGGTTAGCACCATAAATAACGTGTTTTCATAGTGCCATAGGCACTAATAAGTGAGAGGAAAGATGAATAGAAAATATTCCTTATGATTTCCTATTTCAGTTTTAGATTCATTTTACATATGGTTATATTCTTGTTTCTGTAAATGATTATTTTCCAAAATTTGGTGTTTTGCCACATTAAATAGAAAATATAACTTTAAACTGAATGTCTTTTAAATTTCCTTGTGTTATGTGCTCCTGAGAAGGTGATGCTTAAACAGTTTCTTTATTGTGAGCAATAATTTCTTAAATTTGTGCAGACAAAATTGATGTTGTATTATCTAACATCAGTCAAAAGAGATGCTTAATTATTACAAGTTACTTCCTTATAAAAACTAGGATCCCAAGAGTAAAAATTAAAAGAATCATTTAAAAAAATAAGATTAAAAAACTCGTTCATCTAAAAAGTCCAATTTTTCATCTTTAATGTAATTACTAGGAAGATTTTAAACTATACTCCCTTTTGGTAATCTAATATCTAGAAAAAAATCAAAAAAATATAGTCAAACTTTGTATTTCTTTTTTAGAAGGCCGCCTGAGTTAAATATTATATTGAAATGGAAAAACATAGCGTAATTGAGAAATTTTTCACTTAACTGACCGTAAAAAGTTGAATTTATAAGAAAGCTTTTTTCCTCCTTCTAAAAATATAAAAAAGCCTTCTTTAGAAGAAAATAGAAAAATTGAAAAGATTTAAACTACCTTCATCATTATACAGTGCTAAGATACAAATTCTCATGTTCACACTTAATAGTTGTCATTGGGCAAATCCTGAAATTGATTCATGCATTCGCAGAGTATATTGTTTTTGTTTAGTGGAGAAATTAAAAAATGGATTTGTGAGTTGAACTTTTATCCTGTGTTGGTTACAGTTATAAATGATCATTCTATCCAAGACTAAAAGTAATATCAGAAGCTTCATTTGCCTTACTGGAAATATATATATCTTCAAATATTGTGAATAGAAGCTTAGATTTTTTTAGTTTTGAGATATAGAAGAAAATTTTAAAACTGGATGTTTTAAAGTTTTTAAGTATTACTTACTGTAAAGTACTACTTAAATTTTCTGTGATTTTTAATAAAAACCAGTGAGTTTTTTTTTATTTAATTTAACTGCTTTCATATATTTGAAAACCTAAATTTAAGCAGATGCTATTTTCTTACATTTCATTTCTAAACAGTATCTTATTATTTTGAAAATGTAAATTTATATGCAGATTTCCTTCACTTCTAGCTTAGTCAGCCTTCAAAAGAAATTTTGAGTTTTTCAATTAGAAATGATGCCAAAAAGCATAGGTTGAATCAAAAACATATGTTTTATGATGTTTAATGTTGAAAATTTGTCTCTTTAGATGAGTATCTTAAATAGTCTCCCTCGTCAAATGTAATGTTTGCTAAAATTTTAAGTATTTCTTAACAATGCCAAATAGATCCATCCAGAAAAAAATCTGGTCAATTTCTTCGTGTTCCAAATGGTCTACCTCAGCATTACATATGTATCAATATAATATTCCACTAAGCAAAATTTATAACTATTGTATTTGTCAATAAAGCTACTATATAAGATATAGAATTATATGAAAGTAGTTGTGCAAAACATCTTAACTGGATTTGCATACTCCTGAAAACCCTAAATATAATATTTCTGTTGTTATTTTTAACCTTAAAATAAAAGTTATTTGAATGTATAGTAGTTTTGAATGCCAGCTAAAGTTTCTTTTTTTTCCGTAAACATCTTAGCAGGATAGAAATGTCAATAAGTGTATTAAATGAAGAAAATAACCAATCTAATTGCTATAAAGTAAAAAGCCAGATGCCATTGACTGAAGTTTTAAATCTAATAGCCTTATCTGAAACATACACTGTAAAAATTGTTCCATTTTATTATAAGGATATAACAAATTGGCAGTAATGAAATAACTTTGTTTCTTTATAAAAACAACTCATTTGAAAACTATTCTTAAACTTTTTAAAAATAAACCATTTAAATAAAAATTATTTTCTTATCTCTCTTATCTATATATATTTATTTGAATATTATGACTTACTACATGCTATCTTTTAATAAAGGTATACAAATGCTTTGTGCAATATTCAATTTATATAAATATAATTTAAAGAAATTTCTAAAAAAACGTTTATGTAGGATAATATACATTATATTTTTATTCAGATAAATATGCATGCTCATTTAGTTTCATTTTATATACTTAAAATTTTTTTCTACTTTTTAGTCTACAAAAAATCATACTTCATTTGCCTTAACTCGAAATTTAGAAGTACGAGGGTCTAAATTATGGTATGTACATAAATGCTACAACTTGTTGTACTTTGTGTAGAACATATGCTTAGATATGAATGTTTTTCATCCCTCAAAATAATAATCTTTAAAGCAGATTTATTCCTTTTAATGAATTGTAACTAGTTGCTAAAATTGTTATTTTGCCAAATATAAACATTTGTAAATTCTTAATTTTAATAAATATATAAGTAAAAATTGCTCATGTTTAAGATTCTGCTTATACTATTGCTTCAATTGTGTATTGTAGAAGTAATGGTGAAAGTGCTTATAGAATAAAAATAAAGCTCTGTGGAGCATAAATGAAAGAATGGGACATAATTTAAAGCAATTTTTATGACTGTTAAAAATTTTTAAGTTTGTGCAGAATATTTTAATTTTTATAAAATCATTTTTCCCTTTCTAAAGTATATCCTATTTTGAGAACTAAGTTGCTAGCTGTGAATGTTGTTCAATTGTTCATGACTTCAACTTTAACACAGCTTGTCCTTCTTTGGACCTTGCAGCACAAAATTCAGCCAACCATGGGTTCAACTTTACTTGCATGTTTGTAGTCACTTGGAATCCACTTTGATTTGTAATTTGAGTAAATTAACCATCAAACTCAAAAAAGTTACTACGGAGCAACAAACAGACCAAACCAGCAAAAATATTTTGCTATTTTTAATTTATTTCAGTTATATCATTTACTTATGAACTCAGTTTAGTTATGTCTATCAAAATATCATAAAATAATATTAATTCATAAAAATAATCTTTAGGCTATAAAAAGACAAGGGCACAAAAATTTGTGGAAAAAAAATTTTCTTCTAAAACTTTCTGATGTCTTACAAGTAAATTAGTATAGAAGTTTTAATGATAAATATTTTTTATTAAAATAATTGTAAAGCTTCATAAAATTTATAAATACTTCTTTGATAGTGTAGTAATTCTTAATTAAGGAAATTTCCATGGAAGTTATATATTTTGTCAAAGTATATTGATAGTAAAAATTCAATCCCTCCATTAAAAATTTTTAAAAAGGTATAAATGAATGGCATTATTATGAAAGGAAAATAAAAATCTAGTTAATTTTGATTTGTATAAAACATTCAAAATGTGAAGTAATAATCTACTCACAGACATTTAATTTTGAACATTTTATATCTTTATATTTTTAAAAAACAATGATAGGTTATGAGAATTTTTTAATCTATATTAATATAGTATCTTTATAGTAAATTATAATTGGTTTTAATACTGTTACCTTAATTAACTTATAAATTTAAAGATCATCTAATCTTGAGCAAAATTAAGGTACAATTAAAAATACTGTGAATGTTGTGATCTGTTTTCACTATTGATTTTAATCATGATTACCTTATGATAAACCAAATCAAAGAATAAGTGATGAAGGAAAAGTTTCATTTAATGAAAGCAGTAGAATGTTATGTTTTCTTCTAGAGTGACATTTATTGTCTATAGTAATATTGTGATATCTTTAATAACAAAGATTTTTGTCATGATTTTGAAAAATTAAGTGATTTTTGCACTGATTAGTTAAAATATTTGCTTTTTAATATGTTGAAAAAATATATTAGATTACAGTAAAATGTGGACAATCAGAATTAAAGGTCATTATTTAATAGTCTGGCATAATAATTTGTAATAATGGGGGAACTTAAAATACCTAATTTGCGTCTTAGTGTAAATCACTATTACACTTTAATTTTTTGTATTTACACACTGTACTGTGAGGTCAAAGTGATATATTGATTTTTTATCAATTTAATGTCATTAAATTGGAAAATCACAGAAGGGCACAGAACATATTACTCGTTTTTAATGTGTTAGATTATTTCATTGTTCTTATCTTTGTTATGTTATATTGACTTATTTTAATATGTGAAATTATTAATTTCATAAATCTGATGTGGAATGTAATTAATTTAGAAGCTCTAATCAACTATAGTTGCTCTTATATTTTAACTGTAGCACATTTGCATTTTGAAATATTAAATTTGTACTGAAAACTGTCGTATACAAATTATTTTTTTCAGGGTAACTGGTACTAGAGATCATTTGATATTTAATTTGCAGTGTTCCAGGGATGAAGTGTAAATATCATTCGTTTTTACTTTACAAAGTGTCATTGATATATAAGTAAATAATACAAGTGTATTTTTAGGGATTCTGGCTTGGAAATTTTGTCAGACATAATGTGTAAGCAAGTATTCAAACCTTGGGAGCTTGATGATAATGCTTTAAATCTGCATTCAGATGTTGCAATGCATGAAAATAATCCTGTGTCTGGTAAGCCATTTAACTTGTATTAAATTTTTTTTTCTTTTTTCCCTTTCCAATACTGTATACTGTACTTTGATATTTTAACAAATGATTATTAATAATTTGCATTTTGTTAAATTCTGATTTTGTATGCTAATGTTTTAATAACATTCAGGATTTTTTTGTTTTAATGATTTTTAGTTCAAAAAGAAAGTAATGGATAAAATTATATGTGTATAAGATGCAAAATAATCATTTATTAACACCTGACTAAATATTCCAGATTATTGTTAATTGTTCTTCTGATATTAAATGCAGTAAAAAGAATTTCAACTAATTGTTTTATTGATAAATATACCATTTTATATAAAAAGAAAAGAAATTTTGTCTCTATTTTTAATATGAAGCTGTTTGTACTGTTTTTCAGTACTCTTATTATCTTTAGCAACTATGTTCATATCGATTTATTCCAGCTTTCTGTCTGTCAGATCAACAGTTTGTACATTTTATTTTCCTTTCTCAATTATGTGAATATTTATTGTGGTTCAAAATTCTTGTCTCTAAAAAAGCTATGTTTAAAGTAACTCTTATGGGAAAAGTGAAACAAGAGCATCAAATCAAATCCTCGTAATAAAATTAGGTATGCAGTAGCTCATTTTACTTTCTCATAGTGAAATTAAATTACTGAGATCACGACAAGAACATAATAATTGAATAATACTGCTTCTTATAGATGTTTTAGAAAATTTGTTATCCACTTGATTCAACTTTGTTTGAATTTCTTAAAATTATCTTATAACGAAATATTTATAAGAATTTTTTTATGGCATCAAAATTTCTCTTTTTACCTTGGCTAAACAGTTTAATTCTGATTTTCTTCCTATTTGACAAAATATGATGATTAATTGTCCATCTGAAAAACCACCTTATAAAAGAGCAAAGGAGGACTATGTTGTTTTATATTCGGGTTTGGGTGTAGTTTTTAGAGCATAAGAGACACCAGGTCTCGCATAACTACTTTTTTGATAAGTATAGTTATTATTTTGATTCCCATTATATGACTTTTGCTTCGGGTTTAGGGTACTAGGAAAATCCCTTATAGCTTGCTGGTGAGACATGTTACAATTACAACTCTTGGGTTGCTCGATCTTATCATGTGGACACTCTCTGGTGTTATGAGAGCCCACACACTTTACACACTGGGATACCATGTGGCACATTTCAGCATTATAATTAAATTTTTGACTGTTGAAACTCTGCATTGCTGATCTTGATTTTCTGTAGTGTTTAACTGTAATCCCCGAGATATGACAGAGAATTAATATTGTACATGCTGGTGCCATCTAATACCAAAACAAATGTGAACAAGAAAAAGAAAAGTGATATAGCATTGCCATTTTTCAGGTTAGTCATGCGACTGACCCTACCAATCTGAAATCTTAATTCAGTTAGATTATCTTCTCAGTTTTAAAATTGTGATGGGGAGACCCCAAACCACATATTTCTTGGGTTTGATTCTTATTTTTTAACAAGATGTATCCCATTTTATTTTTGTCAAAGTGAGCTGAGGATGCTCTATGAGTGTCAACTGATTTAACAAAGATTTTGATATTTTCTCCTGTTTTACCTTCAAATTTAAAGCTGAATTTTTCCTTAATATTTTCTAGGAAGGCAATATATTTCACAATGATGGGAGCTATTTTATCCTCCGGCTGGGAGGAAGTGACTATGGGTTGCTGAGCTTCCAATATGGAGTTAAGCTGAGTGTAGGGATTTACTTATGGTTATGGGGACCTGTTTTGGTGCCTCCAGAATAAGCTTAGTGTTTTTCTTTGGCTTAACAAAGTCATCTGATCACTTTTTCAGGGATCTTTTCTTAACTTATTTTAAAAGAAACAGCAATATTAGCTATATTGTTTTTAGTCTCATTAGAAATTTTCAATTCACTTACGGGGAGATGCAAGACCACTAACAGCATAGCTACCTGATCTAGGTGCCTTTCAGCTTCTCTGTAGAACCTTTCATGCTCTTGCTCTGTCAGAAATCTTTGGATACTTTCATTCTCATTGTGTGGCTTGATTAAGGACATCCTTCACGTCATCATAGCGAGGAGTACCTCTTGCCTTCTCCATCGCAGCTTGGATAGTAGCCAGAACTTTTTCTGTATTAGATGTCATAACTTAATGCCAGAAGGGGCATTTTGTTTCCTGATGGGAAATGAAGAGGTTAATTGAGGTTCTTCCAGCATATTTTCAGATCAGATTCTGAAGCAAAATTCAAACACATCTGTGCTGAACGGAAGCTAAATCCTGAATGTGTTAACCTTAAAGCATTTATTTGTAAAATGTAAATTATTTAATCATATAATTGGGCAATATATTAAGTTTTCTTCCATAGATTATATTAGTTATTACAAATTATCCCATTATTACAAATTATTATGCTTAAGTTATAAATTCTGTTTTTTCCTAGATTAGTTCTAACAGCTCAATTTTGTTGCTGAAAACTTGATTTTTAGCATTTATTCCATTTACTGCATTTTTCCCTGCTCGAATTATAAAACGAATACACTGTTCTGTTCCTAGTTACTTAGACTCCATACATTTGGATTCACTTTTGATCTTAATTTTTGTGTATGATGCTTATCTTTAAAGTTGAAAGTGCAAAGTTAATGACTCTTTGAACTAAATAGGAAACTTGCCAAAATTATGTCTAACAGAAATTAAAGTTCATTTATTTTGTATTGAAATGAATTCTTTGTGTTAATAATTTAAAACTAACTTTTTTTAAGAAGTTATTAAATGTTTCCTGTAGAATTTATTCTAAAAGGTGCAATATAAATAGATTTGCAAGTTGTTGGGATTATAAATCATTCACATTAAATTTTATATAATGTGAAATAATGTATTTTAACACTTTGACAAAATTGCATTCACTCTGATTTCATTTATTCCTAATTAATCTAAAAGATTAAAGTCTTAAATTGTCAAGCTGTTATCCAAATGGTTAGGATGCTGATATTCAGTTCAAAAGTTCATGGGCTCAAATTCCATCTTGGATTTGGATGTTCATAATTTTTAAGTTTAAACAGTGGGTCCATGTTTACCCCTTGTGTGCAAAAAAATGACCATTGACTGACAAACCAAGCAAGTCTAAAATTATATTAGTGAAACTATTAAACTATACCAAAAACTCATTTAATTCTATTCTATTTTTATAAAAAATTTATATGTCACTTTTAATTCTATGATAAAGTGTAAACTAGAACCTTTATTTCTATAAATAGATTATAATGTTAACTTATAGTACTCTTTAACATTAGCTTGCCTTTCTCATGATTATAATTTTTTTATTTACTTATGTCATTAATGTAGTGAACTTGATTTGCTTAAAGGAATAGCTTAATGCATACACATTAACTTGAATAAAATGTGTGCTCTTTATGACTTTTTTTAAAAATTTTCTTTAGTGCTGAATGAATTGCTTCATAAAGCAGCCTTTAGAGGTGGTCTATCTAATTCTTTGTATTCTCCTAAGTGGATGATAGGAAAACATAATAGCGAAATGGTAAATCTATTTTATGATTTTTTACAATTAACTGTTTGGATAAGGAAAATTTATAATCATCCAAACAAAATAAGTCATTTTCTTAAAATTATTATGCTCATTTTTTATCCTCTCATATATTTTAGTCTTATTAGTTTATATTAATTCTTATCATTGTGAAAAAGGCCATTTAAAATTTTCTAAGTAGATGAATTAGTGTCATAATTATGACCAAATTTATAGATAATGTAATTTATAAATCAAAGGCACTGCATATGTGCCGAAATTTCAGATGTTCTTTTTTTATGTACTAGAGATTCTCAGTTAAATTAGTAACACATTCATCAAGGAGTTATGTTTCAATAATTTTAATTCCATTCCAATCCTTTTTATTGTTTTAATATATAATAATGAATTGAATATTGCAATTTACATGTACATTTTTACTTATAGTGTGTCCTTTCATCTAAATGAATCTATTTAAATTCTCAAATACAGCAATTTTACTCATAAACATTTATAATATCAAGTTCAGTATTAGTAAAAACATATTAATAGTGTATTGATGTTAATCTAAATACTTTAATGAATGAAAGCTTTCTCTTTTATTCTTAACTTGTTGACATAGAAAAGAAATTAATTTATGGAATTCTAAAAAAGCACAAAAGAACTCTGTATCATGGTTTGTTAAAAATATGTATAATTTAAAAAAAAGTTAAATGAATCAAATCCTTTTTATAAGAAGTCAGTTGCTTATTATTGATAATGTTTGCAAGTCATAGGAATAAGCTTTGTTTTTAAATTGTTTCAAAAGTTATTTTTTAAGTATCTTTTATCATACTGTATTTCCATCAAGTATTTTATTGTTTTAGATATAACTTCATAATAGTTTTTTTTAAACTTTATATTCCAGTTACATCATTATGTTCGTGAGAATTTTACTATTCCAAGAACATCAGTAGTTGCTCTTGGAGTCAATCATGATCATTTTGAAACAAGTGTGAATAATCTCTTCCATTTCAACGATTCACAAAGCAATAATCTGGGTTATTCAAAATTTGTATCAGGTATTTAAGTTTTGCTAGCTTCTGTCTTGATTTTAACTATTATATATTTTCATTAAATATAACTTTTTTCCATGAAACAATTTAGCATAATTTTAATACTGAAAGTTTTCAATTAGGAAAAAAAAATTTTTTTTCCTTTTAAATTCTGTAATACATTGTTTATATCTGATTAAATTTAAATTCTAGGAGAAATTAGACATGAAACTAACATTGATCAGGTGCATGTTGCAATTGCTGCTGAAGGCTCAGGAGTTAACAATGCAAAAGAAATGTTAAGTCTTTCCATTTTAGAGTGTATTTTAGGCAGTGGACCTAAAAATAAATTTTCTATGCTGGCTGAAGCTGCTGCAAAAAATACTAAAGAACCATTTTGTGTGAGTTATGAAAATGTCATATTTTTTCACTGTAACATATTTTTCTTATTAGATCTATTGTATTAAACTTAATTCTTTTTGCAAATATTGAATAGTTTAGTACTGTTAAATTTTATTTAACATTAATTATCTCATGTGTTTAGATTTCTGGTTATAGGGTCATTATTTCATTGAATCTCTTTTTTTCTTGTAGGTCAGTAGCTTAAACATTAATTATGCAAATACTGGACTATTTGGAGTTTACATATGTGGTAACCCAAGTGATATGAATAACATTATAAAAGCTGTAGTTCCAGAAATGAAAAGAGTAGCAAAGAACATTAATGAAAACTCAGTTGAAATTGCAAAGTAGGTGTTTTATAAAGGAATTATCTAATTACTAATAATTAACACTTATCCCAAATAGTTGTCTGTAGTTTGCTTGATTTTCGAATCTACATTTTTATAAATATGTGAAAATATTTTTGAATAAAAAGTATAAATAACTGTAAAACTAAACTCTGGCACAACAGCCCACATAAATGCCAAGGCCTACCGTGCCCATGTTTTTTTTTCCCATAACTGAGGTCCTTGAGTATGAAGCATATGTCCCAGTTAATGGTCCACTTAATGTAAAACCCTCAGCATTTAGCTCCCAAATATGCTCGGTACTCAGTTTTATCAACTCACTGAAGGATGAAAGGATGAGTTGACCTTGCCTAGCCAAGAATCGAACCTTGGACTTGAGCCTTTGGAAGAGTGAAGTGTTACACCTACTCCACCAGAATTTGAAATAACAATAAGCTTATCAGTTATTCTTTATCTTTGTCCTCCCTTGGCTATTTAAAAATCTTAAAAGGAAAATCAAAGTAGGAGAAACAGACATAAAAAGCTTTGAACTCAATTTAAAAATAAATATGTTAATGAATAACAATAAAAATAGTTAAATCACACTTTAAAAATTATCTAAGAAGTATGTTAACAAACTTTTATCTGCATATAATTGTTTTAAGTCACAGTTGTATATGTAGAATAACTAAATAATTGTACAAAAGTATTTTTATAATGATGTTTATCCATTTTATGGATTTTTCATCAATTTACATATTTGAGGTGTCACCAAATTTTGTAAATAATTGTGGTTTGTCAAATATTTAAAAAGATAATTACTTAATCACAAAACAAATTTAATAAGTTTAAAATCTATTTTCTATTATATTTGTTGATAAAAACACAATTTATCATGATATAGATTTATCATTCAGGAACTAAGCCATTTGCACAAAAATGGCTTGCAATGTAATAGATTTAAATTTAAGAATAAAATTTCTAATTGTTACTTTTCACTTTGTAACTTTTACTTTTATTTTTATTAAAAATTTTGAAGAGTGGAAATCATTAAATTGATGTTTTTAGTATTGTGTTTCATGTTATTACAACACTATATGCTTTAGCCTTTTCTTTTTTGTACACATTAAACATATTTTTAATAAAAGTAAGTTGCAAATTTATTACAGGCATCGACTTAAAGCAAAAATTATGTTTGAGAGAGATAACACTAACAGCGCATTAGCTGCTATGGCTACAGAAATATCAGAATATGGCCAAGTAAGAGATGTCAAAGATATCCTGAAAGCTATTGATGCTTTGAAAGTATCTGATATTCAAACAGTAAGTTCAATTAATTTTTCATGAGTAAAATTGATCAGATTTAATAAAATATTATAAAGTTATAAAATTAAACCAATTTTCCTTATATCTTCGTTAATGTTGTGGTTTGACTAATAGGAATTGATGACTACAATAAATTCTGCTGTTTGGAATATTTTCAAAAAATTTTGCTTGTTCAAAATTAAGGAGTAATCTGATGAAGGACAAATACATAAATAATAAGCTGTAAAAAAAAATAAGTTTCTAGTTTTTCATCATTATTTCTGTTATAAATATTTAATGTACTGAAGATTCCACTCTAGATATATAAATTTCGTCAGAGACTATTTTTCATTTTAAAGATATTGTGTATAAAGGTTTTAAATTGGCCCTAAGATTAATGTCAGAAGCAGACTGGTAAAGCATTATATATTTTTGAGAGAGAAATAATCGATGTAGTTCGCCTCTAAATATGTAATTGTGTAAAATATCTGAAAGATTTTAGAAATGCTAAGTGGTGACCTATTTCTGTATTGTCAACAAATAATACAAAAGTGAACCAGTAACAAATTTATATTGCCTTAAAAAAAGTATTTAAACGCTTAGCATTTAAAGTTATTATTTGATATTGTATTTGATAATGTATGTTGCTGGAATTTTAGTGTACCTTTTAAAGGTCCTGATAATCTTGAATTTCAGTGAATAAAAATGATTTATATGATTCTATAAATATGACTGTGATTGTGTCAATATGAAGTTAATTTAGCTGTTAAGGAAAAAGGAAGGGAATGTTATGTACTTTAAAAACTTTTTAATTATATGAAATATTTGCACTAAAGCATTAAAGGAATTTTCACACAATGTTTAACTTAAAACATTGTAATGTATAAAAGATGTAAAATATTTTGAATGTGTATGAAATATAGATTTAATGCACATGTGTATACTATTGAATGCAAATGAATAATTACCATGACAAAATTTAAGAAAAGTTCACTAATCTTGTCTTAAATTTTGTCATGGTAATTCTGCTCAAAGATTTGTGGTATCAAAAATTTATTTAATGTGTGTATATTTAAAAAATGAAATCATGCATAAAAAATATATACACAAAGAATTTGTTGTTTGTTTTAATAGAGCATTTTCATTTAAAATGCCCAATAAAAAATTCATTTTGTAAATGGAACTGATAAAACCTATTTTTAATTGCTAAAGCAGTAAATGTTAATAGATAAGAATCAAACAATTTTTGCAGCCAATATATCATTATTTACTGAACAAGTATCAAATAGTAATATCTTAAATCACTAATCTTATTCAAATAATTTTCATAAAAGTTAAATTCTGTTAAAATATGTTTATCTCTTTATTGGAAGAGATAATGCTTACATATATATATTATTATTATCATATGCTGATAATTCTTATTTATGCATATTTTTTTCAGGTTGCTAATAGAGTTGTAAAAATGAAGCCTGCAATGGCAGCACTTGGCCGCTTATATGAAACTCCTCATGTAGATGAACTGATATAATGATATTCTTTGTTTTAACTTAGAATATATATATGTTGAATTTGTATTAAATTATTAAATCTTTAAATTAGAATAGATGCATTTTCTTTAAATCTAGAAACAAAAATACAGTTTTTTGATTTCCTACATAAAGCATAATTTTTTATTTCATAATTAAGATATTTTGCGTTTGCTTGAAAAGTTAAAATGTTTTCATTTAAATATTTAATACAGCTCTGAATATTTAATTGAGTAATCTTTCTGGCTACTTATATATACACTCACGCACAAAACATAAATTTTCTTAATGGAAATTAATCAGCATTGATTATAAACTGGATTTTATGTGTTGCTTTTTTCCTATTTTCCTTCACTTTTATAAACGTTAATCAAGAGTTGTATGATTTCAATTCCATTCTCTATAACTTATTGTTTAAGGATAAATTAATTCATTTTAGAACTGATTTTTTTGTTAGTCTCTCTCTATTTTATAGTGTTTTAGGATTGCCCATTACTGTAATAGCTATTGGAAAACTGAATTTATAGAATTCAATAAAACATTGAAACAATGTTTTTTTTTTTAAATGTTTCATTAATTTAATTTGACATAAACAATAATTTGAAATTTTACTTCACAGATAAGGGTTACATATTTTAATGTTACTGTTCATTTTATGTTCATTGAAAGGTACATATTTTTACAAATTTTCATTTTTTGAATGAAATTTAAAAATTTAATTCTAAAAATAATAGAATTGTATATTGCTTTAGAATAGATTGCATTAAAATGTAATTTGATTGAAGTTTTTGTGGAATCTTTTTTTCTGAAAATTAATAAAATTCTAAGTAAGACTATACAGTATTGTACTGAAATTTTTTATACCAATCTAGTTTGATTTATAGAATATAACCATAAAATGATTAAATGTTGCTTGCTTTAGTAGAAAAAATTCGTTTTAACTAAAGTTTTAAAATAAGTTACAAAATTATATTAAATTTCATACTTTTGATGTATTTTTAAACTAAAAAATGTAAGTGGTCTGTTCTAAAATTTTAAAGTATTTTGTAGGTAAATGTTGAGGAAAACTCTAAAAAAATAATAATTTTAAAATAATTACCTGGTAATTACCAGTCAACCTTAATGTACAGTCTACGGCTCACTGCACCAGGCTGTACCTTAAGATAAACAGATAACTTATAATTTTATTGTAGTCTTATCATTTAGATTAGAGGAATAATTTCACATATATAATTTTTGGCATGTAATTTATATGTTAATGTTTCTGTTGAATTATCCAAAATATAAATAAATAAATGTCAATTGAAGATACTAAATAAATTTTTATTAGTAACTAATTTTAAGTCGACATATGTGCAGTATTATTATTTATAGACAAAGAAAATATTTTTGAAGTATGTCTTTTCCTTATCAAATTATTAAAGTTGAAAGTGTATAAAATTAACTATCATGATTTCGTATAAAATTATTATTGGTACTTCATGTAGAACTCTTAATATTGATTGCATTCTTCTAAAGTTAACCTCTCTTTATTTCTCCTAGATATCATCTAATTTTATAGCATTCCTTATTTATAAAGAAATATTTTCTTTTTATTGATATTTTATTTTTAAAATAGCTGTCACACAAAAAAGCTATTTTAGTAAATTACTGTATCATTTTTTATAAGTTAACATTTATGTAGTTTAAAATTACAATAATAAAATTAAGTTAAATGTATTTGCATATAAAACTTATTTGATTACATAGTATGTTCTGATATATATATATATATATAAATTCTACATAAATATGAATATTCAGAATGCCTACCTATTAATAATAAAGTTGTACAGTTTGGTTTTCTTCAATCAAAAAAAATTTTTTTCAAAAATCCATATAATCTATAATGTTTTTTCCTTCAGAAAATTTAAGTTATTTGACAATTCAAGCTACCCAACATGAGTGAAAACAAAAGATTTATTATAGCAATTAAAATAATCTGAAGCTCTGACAGTTAACATTCACTAATCATAATAGCATTCAATTTCCTAGTGGAAATAACATCTTAGTGTTCAATTATTAATTGGATTATCATTTTGTATTTATCAAGATCTAATAAAAAAAAAGGGAAAATATAAGTAAATAAAAAATTTTACAGTTTATATAAATACTAGGCTCTTCATTTGATGATTAAAATATTATTGTATATTGAAACTCTCTCTCAGTACTGCTTCTAATTGTATTTAAATTTAACTGTGAAAAATAATATACCATATCTGTAAGAAGTATGTAACTTATTGTTTTTTTGCCTGAGAAATATTTAATAATTATGAGAAATTTTTTTTTTCAGTTAGATTTACAAAAAATGAAGAAAAGGTCAGAAATCCTATATTTTAATTTATAACTTTCATTAAAATTGTTTAAGACTGTATTCAAAATTTTGTTGCATATAAAATTAATGAGCTTCAAGATAAAATAATTGTACTTAAAATCTTTATAAATGTATCTTATAAAAATTTTAGTTAAACAGTATTTATGTTGATTTATATTTTTATATTAGAATGTAATTGTCTCAAATTAAATACAGATTTTGAAACGTTATTAGAAGCATATTTTATTAGAATGAATTTTAAATATTTTTTCAATGGTCGGGGTATATTGGGATGTATTGTCCCCTTATACCCAAGGAACCGTCCAGAAACAGCGACTTCTTTGCCGCCAAGGCGTTGTCGCGGGTGCACCACATGGGGTGTCACACCCTCACACATTCATAGGGACCTGTTTATAGGGTAGGTACCATTTGTACCTCATTCACACACAAGGAAAGGACAAAGATGTGATAGAAAGTATATCCATGCCTGAATCGGGATTCGAACCCAGGACCTCCCTATCTGTAGTCAGGCACTCTGACTACTATACAAGTTGGCCGGCTGAATTTTAAATATAATATTTGTAATTAAAAGTCCCTGCACCCATAATTTGTTTTTCATTAGAAACAGATTTTAAAATATAAAAAAAAATTTTAAATCACTGTAATGATTTAATAAGTATTGGGTATCTGGCACATTTAGATAATATTCCCTTCAACTTTTCAATGCATCTTACTTAGTCAATCCTAAAACCTAATAAATGCTAATAGAATTTTGGAAGAAATAAACTGCCTCAAACAAAACATTTAACTATAAATTTTGAATTAAGCTTATTTGGAAACATGAGTTCTATGAATATTTAGTAATCTTTTTAATTTATACTTGGTGCAGCTGGACTTTGTGCATATTAAACGGTCTAAATTAAAATGTCCATAATCAAGTTTTGTATGGATGAAACTTAAAAATCTGTTTTTTAACTATATAAAATATTTCTGCCTCAGTTCTAATTTTGTAAAAGACATTTTACTTTGTGATGTTCTTTGTTCAAAAAATATGTGATTTAGTTAAATATGAAGAAAAGATGTGATATTCTAATTTTGTAAAAGACATCTTACTTTGTGATGTTCTTTGTTAAAAAAATATGCGATTTAGTTAAATATGAAGAAAAGATGTGACATTTTAATACATAATTGTTTGAATTTAATGACAAATCAATAAAGTACTTGCATATTATTCAAAACAGTGGTACTAATAGAATACACAAAATTTATATAATCTATTCATCACTTAATATTTAGATAAAAGTTGGAATCATTTGAGAAGGTTATTAATAAATTCTCTACTTTGACATGGCACATTGGATAGCTGAAAGCTGTTTTAAACTTATTTGCAGACTATTACTTTGCTGGAAGACCTTAAATTGACCTTTATTCAAGCTTTGAAAGAAATGAAACTCGAAAATCCATGAAACACTATTTATGGTGTGCAGAACAAAATGTATTCAGTTTCCCTTTAAAGTAAGTTGGATGGAAGCCAATGCATTTCAATCTGAAAATTGCTGTCTTTTACCCTCTAAAGTATTAAATGAAAAATGAATGCAGAAATTTGTTTCAGTGAGAAATGTTATTCTTTTATTTTTAAACTTGCTTCTTTCTATGTGATAATTACAAACCAAATGTGTTTGTAACCATCACATAGAAATTTTAAAAATATGATTTAACTGACAAGAACCCTTGAAAAATAAATGTACAAAATCTGATTGTTTTCATAAATATTTGTGGCTTTAAGAAATGAACTTGCATACTGTATAAAAATTTGCAAAAGCGGAAATATGCCAAATTTATAACAATGTTTCCTATTTATTTTACGCTTGTGATTTTTTCTTCCAGAAAATTGGTCTCAACATAGACTTGTACTAACGAATTATGCAAGTTGTCCAGTCCATTTTTTTAAAATTTGTTCTAAACAATAATTTATTATTCTTTCCGTATAAAAATTAATTAGTCTTATGGATTATGCTTTTTATATTTTTATCTACATTAAGATTGATTTAGAATTTATGTATATATAATAAGTAAATATTAAATTCTAGTCATCCGTAGGTTAACATCTTAAGAACAATAAATTACAAAAATAAATTTTAATTTATAAGAAGACAGATTCTATTCAAATTTCATTTGCTTGAAGTTTTTTTCCTTGATTATAAAATCTTGAAATTCCTAAACATTTTTATTATAAGTTATACAAAAGTTTCCATTTGACTGCTAAATTTTCAGTATTTGACAGTTTATTCATTATATGTTTGGCAGAGTCAACTAGTGATATGAAATCTCCTAAAGGAAAAAAAAAAATCCCAACAAGCAAACCTGTGTGAGTATATTTAATAACCTTAAACAAATTTAGAAAGGAGGAATACGCCTACTAAGGTGTTGACTTTCTCACGTGAATGTGGATAGACCGTGTCAAATAAATATTTACCAATCTAGTTTCTACTAAGTAAATAATGGGCAGCACAGGAAACGAAAAAAGTAGAAATTTATAATGACTTAGTAATAAGGTTACTTCAGAATGGGATCCTAAGTTCAATCCTAGTCATTGGTGAATAACTGGAGCCGAATCATTACATCTGTTGAGTTCAGTGTTAAGTTTCTCCCATTGCAACACATGAATGTGCCTCATTATCGGTCTTGGAAAGATATATGAAGTTATTTAAATACTTTTTCTTAATATTACATCATATTCTGTATCAAGATAAGAGAGACTTGAAAACACTATTCAAAATCTGCCTGCTTGACTTTGTACTGACGAGACCAGCTATATATATATAATATGCTACTCATTAATCTGATGTAAATATACAAATAAATCATGCATTGCTTTCCAGAAAATTTTCTGTTATATATTTTGTAATGCAAATAGAAATCAAAGCTTAAAAAAAAAACTTGAAATCAATTAGAACATATTTGCTTCTGTCCTAAGAATAAGAATTCATGATCAATTTCTTTCAAAAATTGTTCCCCATATCTTAAGTAAACGTGCAAGTAATAGCAAACTTAATCTGAAATGCGTGACAAAAAGTTTGAACAATGAACAGGTTCCTTTTTATGTTATAATTGTGAGAGCGATTCGTATTTGTTCAGATTTGTTAATAAAATAAAAGCCCATAATAGCCCTTTGAAAAGCTCCGCTTAAAAGATGTGTGATTTTACTAGAAATATTTTTTATATATGATTGCAATCTTCTATCAATTGGTTCCAGAATTTCTTTCAATTTTGTGGAATAGGTAACCGTAAATTGATTTGGATAAAATCTTAGAAAAGTAAAATATTTTTTACATCACGAATTGTAGGCATACGGAGCAAGCATGTTAAAAAGCGCGCGTTTACAATCGTGGCACATTATTTTTAAATTTTTACCGTATTTGTATTCAGCATTTAATTTCAAAGCAATTCATAATTTTAAATTTAACAATATTTTATTTTTAAATTACGTTTGATCTTAATTGTATTTATGTGAAATTAAAGATAACTTGCTGTTTTTACTTACATAAATATATATCAAACAGAGGGGAGTAGAGATTAAAATATTGTAAGCATTAATGCTTACAATATTTTAATTCCTACTCCCCTCGGATTAAAACTAAATCAGTAAACTCGTAAGGAAAATTTAATTAGTAAATTCGTAAATTTGGTTTTTAGTAAAATACTGAAAGATGGATTTTTTAAGTGTGTCTTGGATTTTAGTTTTGATAATTGGTATGCACTATTATTATGTATACTTTCGTTCAAGTACGATATTTACAGTTACATTGCTTATGTATTAGAAATTTATATAAATAAATCTATTTTGTGCTCTTTGGATTGAATTCACAAATTTATTACAACAATATTTTTCAATTACATTGCACATTCTCAGAATTTTTTCCATATACTATTTTATCTACTTGATTTTTTTTTTTTTTTTTTTAATTTTTCGCGAAAGTTGATTGCATGCTGCATTTTATTATTATTACTTGTCCAAAGTGCTTAGAACTCATTTTGCGATCAAATAGTTTGTATGCTTGCTTATTACAAATTATGTATAGGATTTTTTACTAAAATAATTAAAGAATATCCTTAATGTTAAAAAGAAAATTAACTCATGGTGAGACTTGAACATTCATTCAATTTTACTATAGATTTTTTTTTATTAAAGTATGAACATTCAAATAAAAAATTTTCACAATTGGGTCGTGCAAAAGAACATCGAACACATTCTCTGGTGTATTTAAATTAACACCTCGATAAATTCGACCGAAATCTCACAAATAGATGGATTTATTATGTGAGATTTGTTATGTATTCCTTAAAATTTTGAAACTTTGGAGTATATCAGGGTCAGTTAAAATGATACTGGAACAAAAAAATTTAATATCAAACAGAAACCTAAAAAATTTTTTACTGAATATAAGATTGAAAGAAAAGCGGTTATATAAAAATGCATTTTGACTATAAAAATGTGTTTTACGATGTAAAATTATTTCAGATAAAAATTTAATTTGAAATATTTTTTCAAAATTAAGAATTTTAAAAATGTAGATAACTTTCCTTTTTCCTGACAGTGTATAATATATGTATATACTATATGTGTTGGATAATGAAGAAACTCATTCACACAACTAGCATTGAGTAAATAATTTTTTCCAATAAGAATCTGCGTTTTGTTAAAACTTTTCTAATTTATTTTAAGAATTATGCTCGTTTTTTCCATATTAATACAAAAAATTCCAAATAAAAACATTTTTATAGCTTTTTATATATTAGGAATTAAATCTTGAGACAAACAGGTGAATAAGCACTTTTTGCTGATACTATTTTAAGAGAAAAATGAGTATTCAAAAAACATATACTTCTTGTTTTTTATTATGAGCTAAAATATCTATTATATTACTATATGATATTTTGTGTTTATTTATTAATTTACGGCATTATATATTGATTGTATAAAAGAGTTTGTTTTGCAAGGGTAATTTAAACACACAATGTGTTTTAATGTTTGTTATGTTATTTAGTATATATTAAATATTTGCCATACAATTTATGAGACTAACATTGTTACTTCAATGTACACTAATTTAGAAAACCTTTCTTCATTTACAAAATTTCTCCCTTTAATATATAAATGCATTATATGATTCTTACTAAATAATATTTACACTAAGGTATAAGTATATACATAATTTATATATATAAATACACACACATCTATCACAAGCACCATTTTTTAGAAATTATTATGTTTAGTTGTTCTAGTTGAAATTTTCTTACAATGATTTCAATTCATTTTACCAATTATAAGTATCATGAAATTAAACATTATTGTATTATTTCTTATCATCTATTTGAATATTCTATGATTAAGAAGTGTAAAAAAAATTATAAGTAAAATGATTTTTGCAATGATTCATTTATAGTTACGAAGAAAAAGAAAAAGAGAGAATTCAAATTACAAAGAGTAAATTTTATAATTTACTGAACTAGATAATGCTCGGTAAATTGTGAAATGTATTGAATAATGTACCATATTCCAGCGTAAGGCAAATATTTCAGTAAATTACACAATTCCTATACAAAACTCAAAAACAATTTTTAAAATGAAACAGATAAATTAAATACAGTAAAATATTTAGCTTGATTGAAACTATATAGAAAATTCTTTTTTGATAAAATCGTGTAACATAATGCCACATGATCGTTGGAATGGCCTTAACAGTTCAATGCTCGAAGATTAAATAGCGTTAATCAATACTTTAAATATATTTTGATCTTTCTATTCAAAGCTTGCTAGAAATATTAAGAAAAGTTATGCAGGTAAGCTTGTTGCACAAAAACAGCTATTTCAGAAAATTCACTACGCAATATTAGGAGTTAAATCTGACATAACTTCTTTTTAATAGATGAAACAGGATTTCCTTTCTCCAAAGAAGTTATATGAGGAAACTCTTTATAAATAGATATCTATAATGCTTAGAGAGAGAGAGAGAGCGTAAATAATAAAAAGAAATCTAGATTTTACGAGGAGTCCGACAAACATTAAAAGATTTTTATAGTATTATTACCCAAAAAAATTTCAATATCTCTAACAATCCACGAAACTTTTAACAATTTATAATTTTCCTTCATTTATCTGAGGGATAAAAAAGGAAGTTAATACCTTTTCTCTTTTGGATAAAAAAAAAAATCAAAAACCGAAGTTTTTTTCTTAAGCAGTATTTAAGTCATGTATATATATCTAGAGAATATTTTCTTGAAATTTCTAGATATATTTGTGAATTTTTTCGAGAAAATATTCATTTGCTCATTAATATAAGATCGCCGAGCTGGCAGCTGAATGGTTAGCGCTTTTGTCTTTGGTTCAACAGTTCGTGGGTTCGAATCCCACCTTGGGTATGAATGTTTGTATCGGTTCGGAATCCATTTTAATACGTTGGTCCCGGTCTAATTAGCCCTCGTATTCCAAAAATGAACGTTGAGCGTCAAACAATCCCGGTCTAATTAGCCATTGTATGCAAAAAATGACTGTTGAGCGTCAAACAAATCCGGCCTAATAAGCCCTCGTGTATAAAAACTGACCGTTGAGCGACAAACAAACAAACACTAATATAAGATCTATGTTCAACAAACTGGCAGTTTTTGTATGAAAATCATTCACATTTAATAATCGTTATACTATTTTAAAATGCGTGATCTTTAACAAAAAGTCACATTACACTGTTCCACTCTAAAACAGAAGCTTCTCTTGAATTATAGTGTTCATATCTTTCCTTTATTTTAAAGTAACATAGAATAGAGTAGAGAGAAACTACTGAAATTTCATCATAACCAAATTACTAAAATTTTGAAATTATAATTACTATGGTTTTATTAACTTATTTTTCCAAACAGCCTTGAAATTGAAGGAATATTTTATATCGATATATTTGTTTTTTTTTTATTATTATTATTATTTTTATTTTCGTGTTGTGGAGAAACCCTGCCTGTTACTACTGCAAGTATCTGTCAACTACAATTAGCACGCCATGAAATATTCTCAGATTTTCCTAAACTACATTTATCATTTATATTGAGATAACCCCCCTCCCCTGAAACAATTGATTTTAAGATCAATAAAGCTGCACTCAATTTTTTTATACTTTCCTTTTTAAAGTATATTTTTCTGATTCCAAACTTTCCTTTAAGAATTTGATCATGAAATTTAGATTATATGCAAATCTTTTTTAAACGAATACTAATAACTTCTTCTTGTAATAGCTGTTATACAAAAATTATAATTTTACTAAATTAATATAACCACACTTGTATTTAGCAGTTGAATTGACTACTTTGAAAATTTCAATTCTCAAAGAATGACTCACAAAATTTTCTGAATTATTATTAAAATGAGAAGAAAAAATCTGAAATTGAGTAAAAATGATAAAAGATCCTTTTTATAACGGAATCCTTACTAGTATTGTGACAAAGTTATTCATAACGATACATTTTTTATATAAATTTTTGGAACAATTCTGTATTATTTGTAAAAGTGTATTGTGGTTTATCAGTATGAATCGATTTACTTATGCATATTAAAAATAGTTTCATGCTGTGCAATTTATTTGGTTACGTTATGTTGCGTTGCAAACTGTTGTAGAGTTTTATGTTCAGAAACTTGAAAGTTGCAAGAATGAATTAGAGATTTAACTTGAAAATAAGAGGATATAATAGCTTGATAAATCTGATTGATAGGTTTAAAATCAATACTGATTCCCCTTTGTACATTTGAAACAAAATGTTTAAATATTATAGTGCAGTCGCGAAGCAATATGATTGAAATAAACAGATAACGGAAGGAGAAGTTATGATGTCAAAAACTAAAATATATTAAAATTATTATATATTTAATTTAATTCAAAAAATGGCAGTATATTTCCATTTTACAACGAGGGATCATAAAATTTAACTTGATTAGAAGATTTAAGATCCAAGAAGTGGAGTAAGTTTCAACTATAAGTTAAAATCGACGAAAATGTTCTGCTTGATTGTACCAAGGTCATCGGAGCAATATATATGTATTACATTGTGGCCTCCAAAAGTAAAGGAACAACATGATTTTTACATTCCCCCATAAAAAATGACACTCATATAAAAGTTATTGTTAACATAAATGGTAATTCAATCAAAACAACCCTGTGTGAATCCATGCAAATGTACTAGATATCACTTTTTTGATAGAAAAGAACAGGTATGAGTGAAAATAAAATAGGCAAGCATCAGCTATCATAATTGTAATTTCCTATTTATTTTCAGTTTTTGTTAGCAGATTCACTTATAAAAGTCAGTAGGGTCCCACAATGTTTGAGAAAAGCCGTTTTCAGGATTCGTTAAATTCTCGAGTGATCGGATGGATGGAAATGGGGATGTCACAGACTGATGTTGCTAGTCACCTTAATGTGTCTCACAATGTGGTCCACCGTCTCTGGAATCAATATCAAACTGAAGCTTCTATGTCTAAAAAATATGTTCCAAGCCGACCAAGAGATGCAACACCTGCAGAAGACCGTTTTATAGTTCTTTCGGCTCGAAGGAGAAGTATTTCTGTGTCGCAATTTGCTGCAAATCACTCCTTAGCATCAGGGAGAATAATATCCTCTAATACAGTGTGAAGGCATCTTCACCATGCAGCTCTCCATGCAAAGCAACCATTTGTGTGTGCCCCCCTCACTGGACGACAGAAAAGGGTCCACTTACCTACTACAAGAGAACAACTTTCATGGACCAGACTGTGATGGGTTTCTGTACTTTTTACAGATGAGTCTAAATTCATATCGAAGAGCGATTTAAGACATTTCTTGATCTGGAGACAATAAAGCTTTAGATGCCATCAATCCACTGGTGTGGAAAGACACTGTTACCGCGGTAGTGGAGTAATGATTTGGGCATGCTTCACTCAGAGGCCACACTGGCCTGCATGTATTCATTGGAGGAACTGTGACTGGTTGAAGACATCGAGATGAGATCCTTTATCAATATGCCCACCCATATGATAGTGATTTCATTCTGATAGATAATAACACATAACCTCATCGAGCTGTAGCTGTTGAGGTCTTGGTTTGGAGCGAATGGAATAGCCAGCTCGTCTTCCAGACTTGAAACTCATAAGGCATCGGTGGAATAATGTTGGTAGACAGGTTACTTCTTTAAGTCCTCCTCCAAGATCTAAAGGAGAGCTAGAAAACAGCTTACTCCATGTCTGATCTTCACTTCTCATTTCGGTAACCGACAACTTAAATGACTGCATGGAAATTCGATGCCGCCAATGCATTCAAACTAGGAGTGGACACATTCCTTATTAAAACTACTTTTTGTTGTGTTCCTACGACATTTTGCCATACAAAACTGTCTAAAAATTCATAGAGGCAAAACAAAGTGCAATAAAACCGTGTTCATAAATGAGTATTTCTAGCGAGATTGCTTTTTTGTTGTAAATGATTTATGCATATTTCATGTGTAATCTACTATGTTGCAATGAATACATACCTGTTTTGTGCATATATAATTCAACCTTGGTATTTCTACATTAATTCATTTGAAAATTAGGCGCAAGAAACTGGTTGTTCCTTAACTTTTTGAGGCCAGTGTATATTGTTCCTATGTGTGAATGCAGAGTCAGAATCAGAAAGGCAAACAATGTAATGTAATATTTACCTAGAAAAATCTGGTTTTGGTTCTTGATAATCAAACTTCCACAAGCAAGGAATTAAAAACAGGAGGATATATTTTTGTCTGACATCAGGGGAGATCTCAGATCTTGTTTTTATTGTTGCAGCATCATGCTTCCCACTACCTAACACTGAGTTGGAATTTACCATTTAGATAGAAGCAGCCAGGTGGAACCTTCTTGACTTTGAAGCAATGACCAAATAGAAGTCCTCCAATACTTGGCCTGCCACTTCTAGAGATATCATTTCACTTGGAGGATATTGTGACTATGACATATTTAACGTGCCCTAGCCATCTTTAGTTAACAATATGGATCTTTGATTAAGCAGAGATTTGAATTCATTACCTTCCGATAATGAGAACGACACCCTAACCAATCAGGCCACCAAGGCCTTTTTTTATTTCTGTACTTTTCAGAGTAATCATGAGCATGAAATATCTCATTTAGTGAATAAGGTCTTCAAGTGATATCGAGCTCATAATATTGCTTCTGCGGGTACTCGATTTCCAAATGCATCTTCTTTCTCACTGCCAAAGGTTCTTGGGTGTCTTGAAATAATCCAAGGTGATTGTATAAATCTCCAAATTCTGACCGCGTCAACCAACATTGTTCAACGTGCTGAATAGTGGTACAAGTGTATTTAAACTATTTAAAGAAAGTTGAAGAATCTATAGCATGAAATTATTTGACGACAGAAATATAAAAGCTGGGCACTTTCAGAAATAAGCAAATATATTCATCGTAAATACTGAATTTAAATGACTATTAGCAGTTAAATCAAGCATTTACTTTCTTTTTTTTATATTTCGCAAGAGTAATTTATACTTCTGATTTTAAATATATGATTATAAATATCAAATATGAATCAGAGATAACTACTATCAATGCAAAGATATCGTTAAAAGTGTTAGATGAAATATATTTTGTTAGAAAGGGATACGTTCTGGGAAGAAGACGAAGAATCGAATTATGAATAATATGTCTTAAGACATCAGATTCATCAATATAATTTTCTTTGTCATTTACTAGATTAATGGATAACACATCTAATACGATTTTGTGGTAAATTCCTCCACACAGTAATGCACAAAAATCGGATAGAAAAAAAACAAGTTTCTAAAGTACATCTTTATTGAAAGGCTTTGCCTTTCAGGGAGAGGTAAGACACCGGTTTTAAATTAAAGAGGGAAATGTATCTAGTGTAGTAAACTTGCAATTAGTTAAAAGTGCATATGATAAATAGAGTCTAAGATTAATAACTCTGATCTGCTTTCAACAAAGACCTCTGATAATACAAGACAAAGACATCCATAATCGAGACTCCTTGTAATAAAAGATAACATAATATGAAATAAAGGTGTAGATTTCTGTACTATCTATCAGTTTCAGAGAAAATAACCTTGATAACGTGAATTTCTTCCTGGGTAGTTTATTTATTCATTTCAAAGAAGTTTTTTAAAAGTTATCAGTAAAATACAGACTCAAGAATTGTAAGCTTAGATTATGTGATAGAGATAAATAACTGATTATAAAGCTAAGAATGAAAGCGAAATTTTTTTGACTAAGAAATGTGTAGCTGAACACACTTAAGATATTTTTGTACCACTTTTTTAATTTTTAAAATGATTTTTTTATTTTATGTTGAAGAAATGTTTTCGATGAATAAGCAGTCATGAAGATAACATTTGCAGCCTAGATGAAAAACTTAATTCTAAGAAAGAGTATTTCATATATATCTGCTGCTTATATCATAAAAAGGAAATGGGATAAATACTGCTCTGAAGGAAATTTTATAAGAAGGTACTAGTTTAGAAAAAAAAAGAAAGTTTCGTATCTTTAACCTTTAAAAAGTTCTGCCCGATACAGCCAAAGATTTAACGAGTAGAATTTCTTTTAATATCTTCCTAAAGAAACTCGTAAATAAAACCATCAGATTCATCTGACTCATAAGTTTGTGATATATTCACAAATATAATCATGTATATCTAACACAAAGTGCATAAAAACTCGACAAATTTCATCGGTCATTGATAAATTATGGATGTCTATCAGATATCCCTTAAAAACTTGTAATTGCTTAGTAAGCTGATAAATCTATATAGAGGAAGAATTGACTTGTATAATTCATTTGAATGCTGTTATGCAAATGATGCTTAAGTTAAATTGTTGCAAAAACTACTAATGATATAATCTAAAAGAAGAGTCGAATTTTTGTATTTCTGCATGGTATGAGAAGTGTTCTGAGAGGACTAAGACAGGTTGCTTGAATATTTATTTACGCACTTCATGTTATAAAATAAAACTAATATTAGATTCTAAATTTAAGTAATATAGCACACATATTATTCACCTGAAAAAGTTCATTCCTTCCCAAATAAGCGTTTTTTGACGAAATGGTGCAAGGCTGGCAACGTAGACAGTATCAGAAAGAGACACCAAATATTCTTGTTCAGTCCCATAAAAAAGACGATGCTAGAATTGCATTGTGCTTCTTGCTTCTAGATGCGTTGATGAAGTTAAGAATGTAGTAGCATTCTATCATTGCTAAATATAAGGATGAAATCTAGATCGCCTCAATAATCTCCAAGCGACAGTGCTAAAGAAAGGTACTATTCGGAAGGCGTACTATTCTTCCGGAACTAGAGGTTTGTATATTTTTTGTATCTTTACTATACTCTTTTGAGTTCAATTTTCTGTGCTGTTGTGGGATGTTTAGTGTTACATGAGAATACTGCGCATTATGGATCGTAAAAGTAATATCTTCGAGTGAGAGGAATGTTGATTTAACATATTAATGATCAATAGACCACTATTTATTGGCCACATTTCGATTCCTAATTTCTTTATAGTTCTTTCCATAAATAGAAGGAACTCCTAACTTAATAGTTCTTTCTACAAATAGAAGGAATGAAGGAATAGAAGGACTTGGTTCGTGTGAACTCCGCAGAAGAGACAGAATTGAATAGGAGGGAAATGTGACTGAAAAACGTCAGTTCAAGATATAGAAACATTTTTGAATGACATGAAGTTGACGCAAGTGAAGTCTCTTTCATCATACTTCAAAAGTAGGATGAATTCAGAAGTGTCAACACCATCATTGACGGGAGAAATAACTCTTAAGTCTAACAAACTGCCTATTCCCATATGTTATTATACAATGTTTTACGTGGAATTCGGGAAAGTGAGTAGGAAGACTCATTGTTCAACCATTATTTAGATCAGTGATGGGGAAACTGCGGCTCGCGGGCCAAGTCCGGCCCGCGGAAAGGTTTAATCCAGCCCGTTTAAGAGTGCCGTCGTGAGAATGTTTGAACGCGTTCTCACTTCGTAATGTGACGACCCGCATAAAAACTACCTGGGGTGATATTCAAAACACAATAGTATTTTGGACAAATCCACCCGACCCAAACAGCTGACTCCTCTTCGCTCAAAACTTCCAGACACTCTCGCATTTTCGATTCATTGTTCTGTTTTTCCGAAAGAACCGGAAAAATCCAATTCCCAAACAATCCTTGCAGGTAGGTATAAATACAAGCGAGGCCGTCCGAAAATCAGTTAGTTAGCGAATTAGTCAGTCATCTGCAATGACCCGCTGTGACTCGAGTAATAGTTTGTGTAATCCCCGAAATTCCCGCTGCTTCAACAAACACCTGCGTAAGAGCATTAGTTAGTAGTAAGCTTTCGTCAATTGCGTTTCTGTGTGTTATTCTCCGTAGTAGGTAACGTCTAAAATGGATGTTAAAAAAAAAGAAAAGTGGATTCAGAATGTCGAGTTTTTAAAGAAGAATGGACGTGGAAATGTTTCTTTACTTTATTTAAAGAAAAACCTGTGTGCTTACTTTGCAATACAACTGTTGCAGTTTTAAAAGAATATAACATTTAACGCCAGTTCAAGAGCAAACATGAAAACCACTTCTACTCATCGTTAAGTGAAGAGGTGAAAAAAATTAAATCGAAAGATTTAATAAAAAATATTTATCAAGTCAACCATAATTATTTCAGAGAGCTAATCATTCTCAAAAATACGCTACGAAAGCCAGTTATGTGTTTGCTTATAATATTGCTAAATCTAATAAAGCATTTTCAGATAGAGAATTTATAAAGCAGTGATTGATAGATGTGTGCGATATTATGTACCTTGAAAAGAAAAATGATTTTCAGTCACTGTCTCTCTCAAGAAGAACAATCACCGAGAGAATTGAAAATATTGATAAAAATCTAATTTCACAACTGACTACAAAAAATCAAAAATTTCTTTTTTATTCAATTACCATGGATGAAAGTACAGATATCAGCAATACTGCGCAGTTACTCATATTTGTAAGAGGAATCAACGCCCACTTTGAAATTACAGAAGAACTTGCAGGGCTGCAGTCAATGAAAGGAACAACGACTGGTTCCGTTATATTTTGTGAATTTGAAAATCTCATCGATAAACTTCGTTTACCTATTGATAAGTTATGTAATGTAGTTACAGATGGTGCTCCTAATATGATTGGAATCAATGAAGGATTTGTTGGGAAATTTAATTCTAAGTATCCGGAAAATGATGTTTTTTTGCATTGCCTTATACATCAGAATGATCTCTGTAAATCGGCTTTAGATATTGACCATATACTTAATATTGTTGTAAAACTACTATAAATATGATTCGTTCCAGAGGATTATTACATCGCCAGCTTCAACAGTTTTTGGAGTCCGTACAGGCTGAGCATTCCGATATCCTGTATAACTCAAAAGCTCGTTGGTTAAGTGCTGGAAAAGTATTTGAAAGAATTTTATGCTTTTAAAAGACGATATTGTGAATTTTCTTCTTGATAAAGACATTTATAATCAATCTGACGTCTTAGAAAACGAAACTTGGCTTTCTGATTTCGCTTTTTTTTTTACAGACCTCCTCGTACACATGAATAAACTTAATCTCAAATTGCAAGGGAAAAATCAGTTTCTTCACGATATTTGGCAATACCTGAAGAGTTTCAAAGTACAGTTATTATTATTTGCTAATCAGAGAAAATAAACATCTGATTTTTCTCATTTTCCAAGAATACAATCTTTAAAATTCACTATATCGAACAATAAGATTAAAAAATACGAAATTAATTTGAGAAAACTATCTTCAGAATTTGAAAGGAGATTTCAGGACTTTAGAAAAATGGAACCAGAGTTTAGTATTTTTGCGACCCCTTTTAGTGTTAATTACGAAGAAGTTGATGCAAAATTTCAACTTGAGTTAATAGAACTGAACTGTAATACTCTCCTGAAACAAACTTTTCATTCAGTACCATTACTAGAATTTTATAAAAATTTAAGTCCAGATAATTTCCCAAATCTAATTACTCATGCAATTAAGATAATGACAATGTTCAGCTCATCTTATATATGCGAACAAATCTTTTCAACAATGAAGCTTAGGAAAACTTCTTTAAGAAACAGAATTACAGATGAGCACCTTTCATCAGTTTTAAGAATTTCTGCTTCGCAAATGGAACCGGACTATGATGAAGTTTTGATAAAACAGTCTCAATTTTATTTTTCTCATGCACCATCAACCAGTAATGACACCAGAAAATAAAGTGATAATACTTCACATCAAGAACTACACTAAATTATATAATATTTTATATTTTGTGCTTATAATTTTCTTACCTTTTGCTCTTTTTTACTATTAAAATAATAAGTGTATATAATAATATATGTATATGTTTATAGAACACATAAAATTTTTAACGATTAAGCATTATTCTTTCGCCCGCTACGATCGTCTAGTTATTACATATGGCCCGTCTTAAAAAATCTTCCCCACCACTGATTTAGATAAACATATAATGTTGATTTTAACGTGAGGTGTGAATTCTCTATTAAATTTAGTGTGAGAATTAAAGCACCTGAGTATATATTTTTGGCATCTAATAAAACTTAAAAATATGCGATTCTATATCTTTTTTGATGTTATTTTTGAACGCGCATCGAAATGAGTGATCCAGGTTTTATAAAAAACCTCGCTTGCATTAATTTCCTCTACGTTTAGACCGTGTAAACGCGATCTATCATAGCTAAGCTATATATATATATATATATATATATATATATATATATATATATATATATATATATATATATATATATATATATATATATATATATATCCCCTAGAGTATAAGCTAAGATGCTAATTAAATCAATATACTCTCTCAATATAAATATATAAAATTATTTTATTGTCATTGGGTACAATTTTGATGCTGCTTTCAGTATGCCTAGGAATTTTGTATTGTTGGCATAGAGTGCGTGATTTAGACCATACTCTGATATCACTCTTCATTGTAGACCAAACAAAACGATTACAAATTAAGCACACTGTTGTTTTTATTCAAAAGGAAAGGTAAGTTTAATTTTTCAAAAATGAGTCTTCAAATATTTGTAGAATGAGGCGAATTTTTTTGCTAATATGTCCTATCATTAAGAAACATCCGCTTGAAACAATGCATTTTTTGGACTGTTAGGCTATGGTTTGAATTTAATTATTCTCGTAGTACAATACCACAATCTTATATTGCGCTTAACTTATTATAATGAATTTTATAACGAAGAATAATCAGTTTTGAAAAGACTATCAGAGTAAATATTTTAAGATCTTTTAATGTATATTATGTTGATATTATATTGTTTAATGAACTACAAAGATGACGGGGTGAACTTTTATCATAAACAATCATTGTTTCCAGTATTGCATGTGGTAGATAGAGAAGGGTTAAAAATTCCTTCCTCACATATTATTATTATAATATTATTAATTTGTTATTCTCTCTCTCTCTCTTTATTTTTGCAGTTAGTTTTTATGTAACTGGATATATTAGCACAAATTTTTAATTCGAAAAATTAAATAATGCTACTATAATATGTTAACTAAAATATTTCTTGAAGAAAAGAAAATAATTATTTTTGGAACTATGTTTTCAGAGTACAATAAGCCTTTTAGTTTTTATTTCAAAAGTCATTAAAATATTTATGACTATCTGCTTAAATAATTATTCAAAACTATGTAATGGTGTCGAGAAAATAAAAAAGACTTAAAAAATTCAACAATTAAAAAAAATTGCAACTTATAATAGGGAAATTCTTAATGTGAAAATTGAGTATTTTATTCTGTCATAAATTTATATATTTTATTCTTAACATATCCTTACATTCCTTTAATATCCTTTACTTTTTCATTTTTAATACTCCCTTATTGGATTCAAAATGCATTCTCTTTCCAAAAATATATGTGAACCAAATAATTCTAATAAATCTTATTATATCTCATCTATAAACTGAAGTCAGTAGCATGATGGACCCCTGGGTATCTAGGCTTACAGTGCCCGTATCTATTTACATTATCAAGGACTCTAGAATATGCAGCATATGTTTGGGTTAGGTGATCAACCTAACGTGAAATCCCCAGTGTTTAGTTACCAAGCCTGCTTGGTACTCAATTTCGTCAATTTACTGTCATCATACAAGGAGTGAAAAGTTGAGTCTATCATGCCTAACCTGAGGATCGAACCTCTGACCTGCGGCTTGGGATCGTAAAGTGCTACCATTACCAGTTGTGTTATATTGTTGGGTCTAAATTTTAAAATTTTCAAGCAATTTATTAAACTACTTTTTTGGTTGATAGATTTTATGTATTTTGCCTTGTGTAGTTATTTTTGTCTTCAAAGGGAACATATGTAGTTCATAAAATTATATATATTCTTATTCATAACTGTAAATAAACTGAATGGTATATTTACATTTATGAATAAGAATACCTTGATTTAAATTAAATGTTTGAATCAAAAGATAATACTCAACTATTTCCTTTTGAAGATTTTTTGAATGGTTATGTTTATATTTGGATTCAAGGTTTTTCTCGTGTAATAGTACAGTAGAACTCCAATTATCCGAATCGGTGATTATTCGAATCACTTTCAGAATTTCAGAAAAATAAATTAGACTGAAAAAGAGAAGGAAAATGGGAAAAAAAGAAAACTCAAGAAAAGGAAAAGTAAGAGAAGGGAGAAGATGAAACTAACAATAATAATATTAAACAGAAAAAAAAAAAAAAAAAAAAGCGTCACTTAAAAAATTCAGATTTTTTTTTTTTTTTTTTTTTTTTTTTTTTTTTTTTAATTTCTAGATGTTTAGAAGTGCTGAAGATATAGGAGAATGGAATGATTGCCTACTGGCTTGTTCCTGAGGTACCTGGATCTGTTGATCCTCTACCCTCTTTGACTATCTAAAGTGTGAGGTGAACTATAGCTTGATTCTGATTGGCTTAAAGTATCAGTTAAGAAATTCTTTAACTTGAAAAATAGAAAGATTTTAATGTATGTATGAGTATGTAGAAAAATTATTTACAAGTACAAATACATAAGACAAAATAAATTAATTATTTACAATTACATTTATATGTTACAAGAGTTTATAAAAATTTTTTATGCATATTTCCTTATCTTTCACCTGGTAATGCTAATGAGAGTGAACAATACATCTAAACAGTTGATATAGGAGAACGGATTATATGAGTTATTCACTAGATATTAAATTGCAAATGAAAGTCAATTTATTGAATGTATGGAAGAAGAAGATGACCATAATGTCCATGTTAAAGTAGATACTAAACTATCTGCTAGTGAAACATTTGCCGGGTTTTAAACTGCTTTGCGGATGCGCGACTTGGCAGTCCGAAAAAGAATCATGGCAGTGAAACAGCTTGCTTTGAGCGAGATGTTATGCAAGCAATAACTTTCCTTTACAGCACTGTCCATGCATAGTGTATTAATATACAGCACTTATAAGTACTTTAACATGTAAAAATTTGCCTTTTTTGATGGAATTCCTTCTTTCAAAATATACAGATTTTTACCCCATTTTCAACATGAATAATTAACTGAAATGGACCCTTTTTTCGAAAAACTCCATTTAACCGAATTTTTGATTATCCGAGTCCGGTCCGATCCCAATTGATTCAGATAGTTAGAGTTTTACTGTAATTCATTTTGCTTTTATATATTTTATTTCAGAAGTAAGGGAGGATTTTATATTGGGCCGATGCTCCTTCTTACATTACATTAATTGCTCAAATAAAGCTATTTTTTGATTAATCCTGGCATTGTTTAGAGTATATTTTTACAGTTTTTAATATCAAACTATTTTACATCGATTAATAAACGTCATTTTAACTAGAAACGTATTAATAACAATCACCCAAGGGATGATAATAATAAAAACTGTGGAAAAAACTTTTTGAGATTTTATATTGATAAAATAAAATACATCTCTTTATTGCTATCTCTTTCTTTCAAGAAGCATTACTTTCTTAATATTAGATAAATCATTTTTATATACGAATTCCATGTATTTTGACATAAATCCTTCTTTCTGCAGCGTTAGTCATTTCGCTAAATATTTAAGAAAACACCTACCCAAACCCACAGATTCTTGGTCTGTGCACAAATCGATACTGATAGCTACACTGGTGGACAATTTCTAAGGACTGATAACAAATTGCAATGTATCATAACATTAAGTGAGACATGAGGCCTAGTAGGATAAAATATAGTTGCCACACTGTTCAGACATTAGAATAAAGAATATTTATTGTTCTGGAAAGTACAGAAGCTGTGAAACATTTGAAAGAAACAAATGTTCATTTGATGCTGCGTACTGAAAAATGGAACAATGCATCTAAAATTCATCAGACATCTTGAAGAAAGGTATCGGTACGGGATATGTCCATCGTGGAGTGTGATGCAACATTCCACATGTCGTATTATACTTTGCACAACATTATTCAGCAGCTGTTGAGGCAATTTATCCCATTCCTCTGCGAGTGCACGAATGAGGGTGTTCTTGTTTGTCGGAGGATAGTTTCAACCAGAAACTTGCCTTCACAAAGCATTCCACACATTTTCAATGGGGTTTAGATTTGGAGAGCGTGAAGGCTATACGAGGCGTTGAATACCCTCGCTGTCCAGACAATCCTGAACAGATGATGTGTTGCGTGGTCGTCCATAAAAACAAATTTATCACCGACAGCACCACGGAAAAGACGAACATGAGGAAGTAGAACTTCATTAATGTAACGTTGCCCCATCATAGTCCCATTCGCAACCACATGTAGGGGTGTGCAGCCATTGATCATGATGCCGGCCCACATCATGACACTGCATGTCGGATATCGGTCCCTTTCCTGGATATTTTCTGGACGATAAGCAGTACCACTCTGAAGTTAGCGTCTACAATCCAATGACAGACTGAACCTACTCTCAACTGAGTATAGTACGCATGTCCAGTCCTGTTGAGTCCAATTGCGATGCTCACGACACCATTGCAAACGGGCAATACGGTGCTGTCTGGTCAATGGGACACACACAACAGGTCTGCGGGCGTATAGTCCTCCTTCCCTCAAACGTCTGGCAACAGTTTTTCGGGAGATCTGCTTTCCTGAGGCAGCAAGAAACTGATTTGCCACCTGCTGAGCTGTGATACGCCTGTTCCTTTTTGCTGATAGGACGATATATCTGTCTTCTGCAGGCGTCGTACTTCTAACACGACCTCCCCCGTGTCGCCTACTACACATTCCAGTAGTTTTAAATGACTTCCACAGACGTGAAACAACGCTGTGAGCGATGTCGAATTCCCTGGCAACATGTGTTATTTTTCGCCCTTCTTCGATCTTTCCAGTAATTCGGCCACATATAAAATCATCTAAGTGATGTCGGGAAGACATGCCAAAAATTTCAAGATCGTCCAT